>JAODAL010001120.1:0-248112 GCA_025379985.1 Phyllomedusa bahiana | reverse complement strand
CTCTGACAGGGGAGTCCAGTTTGTCGCTAAATTTTGGCGGTCCCTGTGCTGTCAGTTGCAGATTCAGTTGGATTTTTCATCTGCATACCACCCTCAAACTAACGGGCAGGTAGAACGGGTTAACCAGGTGTTGGGCACCTACTTGCGGCACTTTGTGTCCGCTCGTCAGGATAACTGGTCCGATCTTCTCTCCTGGGCAGAGTTTTCTTATAACTCTTTAGAGTCTGAATCCGCTGGGGCCTCCCCCTTTTTTGTTGTCTTTGGGTTACATCCCCGCCCACCTCTCCCTCTAGCTACCTCGTCTCTTGTCCCTGCCGTGGATGCCCAAGTAAGGGACATCAAGGCTCTCTGGCAACTCACGCGTCAGGCCCTGCTACGAGCTTCTGCCCGCACCAAGCGTCAGGCTGACAGGTACCGTAGGCCCCCGCCCCTATTTGAGCCAGGCGATAGGGTTTGGTTATCCGCAAAGTACGTCCGTTTTAAGGTGCCCAGTTACAAGTTGGGCCCCAAATACCTGGGTCCTTTTGTGGTGCTCCAGCGGCTGAACCCCGTCTCCTATAAGCTTCGCCTGCCCCCGACTCTACGTATCCCGAACGCGTTTCACGTGTCCCTCCTCAAGCCGGTGGTGCTGAACCGCTTCTCCCGCAGACCTGTCTCGCCTTCTCCTGTTGCTAGCACTGATAACATCTGTGAGGACTGGAAGGGCTTCGGCCCGGAGGAGCGTTCATGGGAACCTGAGACCAATTTGTCCCCTGATCTCCTCGCTAAATTTCAAAGGAAGAGGGGGAGAGCTAAGGGGGCGGGGGGTACTGTCACGGCGCGCGGCGCCGCAGCTCGCCGCGGCCGTCCCCCTGTGTGTACGGGGTCCGGCACGTGGTCCTTCTGCTCTGGGGCTGGAAACCCCGTACTTACCAGTCCCCGCTCCTGTCTCCAGCTCTGACAGCCGCCGCGCGCATAATCCTTTAATTGGTTAATTGACGGCCGCTGGTCCTATATATGGTAGACGTCCCTAGCACTCGCTGCCAGTCTGTTGGTGTGTTTAGGAGCGTTTAGTGTGTATTGAGTTCAGTCTTGATTTCCCGTGTACCAGTCCGCCTGCTTACGTTTCCTGACCTTGCCTGTTTGCCGCCTGCCCTGACCGTCTGCCTGCCTCTGACCACGAACCTCTGCCGCCTGCCCTGACCTTCTGCCTGTCCCTGATTACGCCTCCGGATTACGATTTTGCACCACGCTGTACCCCGGCCACCACCTCAAGCAAGTCACGTCAGGGGTAACGACCTGGTAGCCTCACGCCGCAGCAAGTCCATCCCGCTTTGCGGCGGGCTCTGGTGAAAACCGGGGGCTACTTAGACTCCGTTCCCTGGCGTGGCTTAGCTATCATCGCTTGCGTTGGCCCAGCGGATCCACTCCTCCGTTACAATAGAAAGTAGTAGAAGAGTGAAGAAATCAGACAATACCTTTTTTAAGGCATACTGAGTATATTTGATGGTGAGCTTTCGAGAGTACTATCTCTCTTCATCAGACATAATGTTATACAATAAACTGAAAATTCACAGACTTTTTATGCACAATAGACATGGACCTTCAAAGAAACTTGGAATCTTTAAAAATAACAAAATGCAGTAAGTAGAGAAGTCATTTACAACAGGTCAAGAAATAAACAATATAGTAGAGTAAGATTTTTGCACAGTGCCTATACTGTGGCTGTGCTACCCACCTTGAGATCACGTTGTAAGCCGTGAGTGGCTTAAACATTTTTTGATCAAAACGTGTGAACTAAGAATCTCAAAGTTTTTTTCATGTATGATACCCACCTTGATGAACCCACAGATCAGGGCTTGTGTCTTTCACAGCTCCAGCTGTCCGTCTGTTAACATTATTCCAGGGGCGGTTCGTACACATGCCAGAGGCACTACTGTTCCAATTGTCACAACTGGCTATTCAACTCAAAAACATCACAGAGGTGGAAATTGTACAGTTCACATTAACTGTGTTTCTCCCTCCTTACAGTAAATATAACTTTATAGAAATGGGATTGCACACCTTAAATATTATGATAGCAGGTGATAGCAGGTGCTCCATGGGAAGGAAATCAAAGGGTCATCCATAGACCATCACAGAGTTTATTCTTTAAATAGCAAACTATTGCAGTCACTTTCCAACCAGTTTAAGATAGTTTTTTTTATACTTTTTTATACCTTTTTAGGGTGGATTACGCAGCTAATATGCCAGGAAACATTGTGTAAATGTATTCTTACAGAAAATACTTAGGATTAAAGAACTTTAGAGAAAGTGCAAAAAGTTATCCTTTCTTATACCAACAGATCAATAAGTGCCTGTATGCCAGAGCTGCCTGTTAGTGGCATTGGAAGTGAGAGAGTACATGAAAGTGCCTGAGTATGAGAGTGTGAGAGAACAACCAAGAGGAGACTATGCCATTGGGTGAGAACATTGGCATTAGGAAAAGACATTGCTATATGGCATTAAAATTGTGGTCCTGAGATTTAGGAACAGCTTTATGAGTACGACTGTAAGAGTATATGCACATGGGGTAGATTTACTGTGGATTTTTGGAGGATATCCACAGAATAAAATCTGCAGCATTTTTGCTGCAAATCGGCACCCAAATATCTGCACCATCTGGTGCAGATATTGTACAGGTTTTACCACAGGTTTTTCTGCATTGACTTCAATAGGAAATGGCAGAAGTTTTTTTGTGAATTTTAATGTGGAATTTACCTTCTCCTATTAAAGTCAAGCCACAGTTACATCAGTGATAAGTTTGCAACAATATCCGCTCCAATTGCTGCAAAATTTTGAATTTGGATTTATAGCAAAACACTGTATATTTTATTATTCCCTTACTGTATGCTGAATTGTTGCCTCCAGCCCTACATAGAGAGACACAAGGGAATGTTAGAGCAGAATGGCAGCTCAGAACTAATATCATATATAGATGAGGCAAACTCTGAATATTTATGCTGACTGTAAAGCTTTCCATGCAGATACATTTATTTTCCTGCATTACACTGACACGCCATTTGTTTATAAATTATATTGGGTTGATAAGGCGCCACCACTGAGACAGTAATGTGAACATACAGCCGGCATCCATCACCCTCATACTTAACATGTAAATCAATTATCAGAAGTTCATACCTGCTGCTCCCACATTGCTGTTTCATATTTATTTATGATGAGATGTGAGGCGACAGCAGCTGCATTTTATAATGCGATATTAATTACTCTTCTATTGCTGTCAGACTCGGAGACAATGAGAAATTTAAGGGAACAAACATTTCCAGGGTTTGTGATTCACTTGCAAACAAAGGATTCTCAGGTATATTCATACATGGCAGAGTTGTTATAAATAGGACTTGTAGAAATCTATCTGCTTGTCACCAAAACAGCCCTAAAATAGATGCATGGAACAGCGTTTCATTTGCAGAACTTTCAGCAAATGTGCTGAGTATGGACTTTTCTTAGGTGAGTATTTGGAGGTGCTCAAAGAAAAAAATGATCATACAATCTGATAGACAGCTTTCAGTCCATATCACAATCCAAAGCCTACATCCCTGAAAGTCTCAGTCTACAGTTGCACAGCACTACTTGTCTCTATGGACCAATTTTACAGATCAAAGCTAAGGTATTCCTCTGCAGCCACAGCTTCTATCAATAAGACAGGGTTCATACAACGTTAGTGACTACATTTGAGGTATCCGTTGGGATCCCGTGAGCAAAGATACCCCAGCAGATATCACGATGTAGCCACAGTGGCCCCATAGGTATTAATAGGACCAACATAGTCCTGTGTGGGCTACAGATGCTCTATTACCTAGCGATATGTTTTTCACTACAGGACTCAATAGCGTAGTCTACCAAAAGACGTAGTCTGTCTTTTGTGGCTGCAATAACCGATATAGACCAGGGACAAAACAGGCACTGTCTTTGGAGAATACTAGGTCCTTTTCAATTCTTTGAAATATTATTAGTGATTGTACATATAATACATGTAGTTTCTCTCTTGATGTTAATGGTGAAAAACACAAAGGGCGACATGTATGATCGGGAGTTGCGCCTGTTTTCTGGCGGAAACTGCTCCGCACCGGTCCAAATCCACTGTCGGACGCAGTGATGCAGTGTTAGGTGCAACTTTCGGATGCGCCTAACATGAAGGGGCGTGCAATGTGCGCAGTGGGCGTTCTGTGGCAGGACGCGGCACATTCGAAAACTCTGAGGCATGCATGATCGCGGCTCGGCAAAGTATGGCGCATTGCAGCGCTCGACAGCTCCGACAGGCAGACCTAGTTGAAGCTGGTCTAAATGAGCTGGAGGAGGCGAAGTGAAGTGAGAACGTAATATGAGCGGAAAAATATATAAGATCGCAAAAAAAATAATTCTCAGCTCCGTGAGGCATGGAGTATGATTACAAAAATTGTTTTTACTAGGTGTAAAACATTATCTGAAAAAGAGCTCAAACCTTCTAAAAAAAAATACATAAATAAAATCACTTTAAAAAAATCAAGAACGGTGCAACATCAGGAATTAGGATCTTGGAAATTGCCGGGAAATACAGTAATTCAAATTCTGTAAGCGCTTCTCTTTGGTCGGCAGAAACCAGCCCATCAGAATAGGAGCGACAGTGACCCATTATAAGCTATGGAGAAGTATTGACCAATCAATAATATGGGGGTAACGAAAATAAAGAAATTAAAATGAACTCATTGAATTCATATTTATTTGTTTATTTTCTTTAGCCAATGAACAATAATATGAGTGTAACGAAAATAAAGAAATAAAAATGAACTCATTGAATTCATATTTATTTGTTTATTTTCGTTACACCCATATTATTGTTCATTTATATATACAGATCGGTACAACTTCGTGAGTCTTATTATTTACAATTACATTCTGGCATGTACAGTTTTGTTATAGATTGCATTAGAAAACCCATAAGAGCGTCGCTCGCTCTCCCATTGGCCGAAATTATCGCGCCTCTTTTAACTTAGGCAATCACAAACAGAGCTCGCTCTGCATTTCTTTTCTCCATAGAACTCTATGAGATAAGTAGCTCAGCCGCTGATTGGCTAAGCAGGACGAGGCCCTCTTCTCCCCAACCAATCACAGTACTAGAATATTTCCCATAGACAGTAATAACTTTTAGGGCGCCCTTCTATCGTGCCCTTCTTGCTCCACTCAAAATAGACGCACTACATATGATTGGTGGATTCATATCTGCCGCCTGGTCTCAACCAATCAGCTCTTTTCTGCCTTTTTTACTGTATTTTGAACTGTCCCACCTTTTCATTTGATTGGTCAATACTACTCCATAGGTTATAATGGGTGACTGCCACTCCTATTCTGATTGGTTGTTTTATGCCGACCAATGAGAAGAGCTCACAGAATTTGAATTACTGTATTTCCCGACAATTTTCAATATCCCAATTCCCGATGTTGCGCCGTTATTGATTTTTTGTTAGTGATTTTATTTAGGTATTTTTTTAGAAGGTTTGAGCTCTTTTTCAGATAATGTTTTACACCTAATAAAAACGATTTTTTTGATTCATACTCCATGCCTCACGGAGCTGAGAGCTGATATTTATTTCTTTAGCGATCTTATATATTTTCCCTTTAATTTTAAATGATCAACTTTTTCAATACATTTAATCGCTTTTAGACAGCTTGGATTTTTCTCTTTATTCATTCATGCATTTGAAAGACAACTCTTTTTGCTATTCACTAACATGTTTAATGATTTCTCGCTGTTTTCCAGCCTGTCTCGAATCAGAATACATGTTAGGCGCAGTCCTTCTGTGCCTCACACACTGGTGAGGCGCAGGGAACTTTTCACCACATGTATGAGCGCGCCTCGTGCACCGACATACATGAGGCGCAGCTTTCACGTTCGAGCGCTCGAAAACGAGCGCTCCGACGCGCCGAGATTCATACATGTCACCCAAAATGACTTAATCTGAGCGTGATTTATGGTCAAAACCCAGACTAAAACTTTACACTGAAACAACACTATGCCTAAATTAAAATGAATACATTCTCAAAAGATTTCACATATTTGGCTACTGTGGTTTAACCACAATTCCCCAAAAAATAGGATGATGTGTAAAATGTGAAGAAAATAACACTATGATTTGGAAATCTCTTCTAGCCTTTTTTAATTTACATCAAAACAGAGATCACGTTTCAGAAGTATAAAGGTAGACATTTCATTTTAAACTCAGTTATCAATTTATGACAAAATAGTAAGGACAGGACCATGTATACCATTGTGTAGCATCTCCTCTTCTTTTTACAACAGTCTGTAAACATCTGAGAAATGAGAAGATCGATTGCTGGAGTTTTGGGAGAGGAATGTCCTATTCTTGCCTGATGAAGGAGTCCCCTCTGAACAGCACTGGGGATTCTTTGCCAGATTTTTCATTTCATGATGCTCCCAATGTTAGGTGAAAGGTTTAGACTGTAGGCGACCAGTTCAGGACCCAGACTTTTCTTCTGTGAAGCCATGTTGTTGTGGTGGATGCAATCCCTGAGAAAGAAACATCAGGATGGAAGAAAATTCTCACAAGATGTATAAGCTCTACAGGCTATAGGCACTAATGCAGACCTGCTTTTGAACTATGTGCTGATAACAACCTGGATGGCCTCTCTTCTCTTGAGTCTGCAGGACATGGCATCTGTGGTTTTCATTAAAAAAAATCAAGTTTTGATTCACCTGACAACAGAACAGTTTTCCATTTTGCCTCAGTCTATATTAAATGAGCCTTGGCCCAGAGAAGACGGTGGTATTCTTGAAATTTGTTGAAATATAGCTTTTTCTTTGCATGATAGAGTCTCAACTTGAATTTGTAGATTGCAAGTTAAACTGTGTTCACAGACAATAATTTCTAGGCGTATTCCTGAGCCCATGTAGTGATTTGCATGACCGACTCATGCTTGTTTTTAGTGCAGTCTAACCCTAGGGTTTTCAGATCACAAGTATCCAATATTTACCATCGGCCTTGTCCCTTGTGTACATGGATTGCATTGAGGAACAGTTTTCTGAAATTTTTAAATCCAGTTTTTCACATACTGATGAACCTCTGACCGTTTGTGCCTATTAAACTCTATCTTTTTAGCATGCTGTTATGATAAATAGTTATGAGACTGTTTTTCATTAGAACCACTTACTTTTCCAGCCATTTGTTAATCCTGTCCCAACTGTTTTGAGATATGTTGCTGCCATCCATTTCCAAATGAGTTAATTTTTTCAAATGTTATAAAAAATGTGTATATTCTGTTGTAAATAAAATCTGACTCTAAGAGATTTCCAAATCATTGCATTTTACACAGTGTTCCAACGTTTAGGGGATTTACATTGAAAAATTAAATGATGGTAAACATCATAAGACTTTCTTGTGTAACCTAAGCCTAATCTTGATATAAGCATACCAAGACAGTAGGGATAATTTGAAGAGAATTCAACAACCAAGCTAGGTACATGAAAGTATTGCAGTTATTATTATTATCGTTTATTTTGGAGCGCCCTTGATTCCAGGGCGCTTTACATTTCAGGCGGGTACATAAATAACATTGGTCAGACAATTACAAAATGACAATAAGTGACTAACAACTGGTACAGAGGGAGAGAGGGAGAGAGGAGTTATAGAGGATATTAAATTTTGCTGCTTAATTTTTAACTATTCGTTTACCTCTGTGTTTAGTTGCATTTATCTCCTATCCAGAAGAACAGCATGTAATCTGTGACTACAGGTTAGCTACACTGTCTATAGGGAGTCTGAGGTAGTCTAGGACACACCTCCTATATCATGATTAGTTCAGGCTGCTGCTCTCTCCCTCCCCTTTCAGCTCTGCCCTCTCAGATTGGCTGTTGTGTGTAAACACAAGTCTATCACAGGCTAACCAGGAAGTCAGTGTAGAGATGGCTGGCCTCTATTGTAGCAAGGGAAGAATTATTATACGGTACCGATTATTAAGCTAGTAGTGAGGAAAAGATTAGTATGTTGTTGCCACAAAGGTAAATGAGGGTTAGCCTGGATAGTTATTTTAAGGGGTTGTTACATGAATGAATATTGATGTATTCTGTAGCCATGCAAAATGCATCAATGTTTCAATAGGAATCATTTAGAAAAATGCTCCTAAATCTAGATGCTGCTGTTATATATGTGTAATAGTGCCCTGTGCTGTTCTTTGATATATTTATCAGAACATCTACCTAATATATCTATTGAATGAAAATATAAACAAAAGGAGAGTATATACTGTATTCCAAAATTACAAACATATCTTTATTTGTTACATTATTAAAAGATTTTTTCACCATTAAAAACAAGGCGTATCAAGGGATCCAAATGACTGCAGGCATATATTGATCCTCATTAAAGGGGTGTTATCGTTTCATTAAATGGTCTTCAGAATAAGGGGACAGTGAAAACAAGCAACTTTGCAATTGGATGTCATTAGCAAAGCTGCCTTGTTCTCACAGTGTCCCTTATCTTGTGTTTTTATTTACACTGATATCCAGTGTGGGTCTAATCCCTCCTCCTTGCATTTCACTAGCTGAGAGCTCATTTACATTCTGTACAGCCCCTGGGTCGATTCACGGGCTGTACAGAATGACTCAGAGTTAGGGGCCGTAGCATTTTTCTGTCTCCACACCTAGCAGAAACAGACTTCAGCAGATTGTACAATGAGAAAACATGACAGTTTTGACCCTGTGCCTAACTCTCCTGCATACATGCAGATCTGTGCCGTTCTTAGAAAGCTGTAATACATCTCCAGCTGTGAGAGGAGATCAGTGCTTAAATTAGATTGAATGCATCCTGTGGTATGTATACAGCTCTTATAAAATAAGACTGATAGGGAGAGACACAGTGATATGTGGACTCAGAGGGGAGGGGGGGTGGGGAGTCTCAGGGCAGCAGTGAAGGGGGGATGATGTCACCCAGCTAGGAGGTGAAGAAACGCCCCTGCATTCACAGAGTTGAGAAGCTCAGAGCAGTGTGAATGAGCCGAAGTAAGGAAGCGATACATCCCCTTTAAGCATAATATATACAGATGTTAATTAATATAGGATTCTCCACAATAGTTATAAATAGATCACAATCATCTAATATATGTATGGATCAAAATCACATATGTAAGTAATAGAGGTAATACCTACGTCTCTAATAACCCATAACAGAATGCATCTATTAAGTATGAAGATATACCTCAGCAAAAAGGGAGATCCTAACTTAAGAGCATCACAGCCCGCGCCCCAACGCGCGTTTCGCGTTCGCTTCCTTCTGAGGAAACATTTTTTTAAATAAATCTAATTAAAATGTTTCCTGTTTAGGGTGATCTAAGAGCAATGTAATATTTAATCATAGGACAACTTCCAATGAATATGGAACAGCATTCCAGAGGACGTGCTGTAAGGAACAAGAACAAAAAAAGCTCACCCTGTTTGTAGGCGTTGTTGGTAGTCAGGGAAATAGTACTCGTTATGAATTCTGCTCACCTGGATTCGTTGCACAATATGGTACAACTAGAGGGCGAATTTCTCAAAAATTCGGTTCGCCAGATTCGCCAAATTTTTTCGCAAAAAATCATTTCGACCCAAATTTATTTGCAGCGAATCGCGTTAAAAAACAGCTATTTGCTGGATGCAGAGAGCCTGTAGGGTGTTGTAGAACATTGTACCATGCTCAAATATGCAGAGGGAGCATGGTTTGGTCTTGACACAATGCTGTGTTGTAGTATGACACACAGATGACAGGCGCCGCTCTTAGAATCGCTTCACACTTCACTTCTCTGGGCAGTTACGCGGGAAAAACTGACCAAATAACTGAAGTTGGAACACAGACTGACAAGGTAATGTTAGTACCAGCTAGAATGAACCAAGCTGAGGGCCATGATCCTACAATAGTGTCAAAGAGCACACTCCTTTTACACCGACATCAGATGATTCCACAGATTATGACAGAACCTGTTCTGTTAAATGCTGATACATGTAGAGCCCCCCCCCCAAAAAAAATGGAGTGGGTGTCAGCAGTAATTTTGCGTTGACGTCACTGATCATTTTGCCCTTCCCTTCATCCGTCAGTGTCCGCTTTCAATCAGTCAATAATCTATCAGTATTGCCAAAGCCAAAAACAAACAGGAGTTGATCCAAAACAGAGATGACCAGTAAATGAGTTATTTGCATGTCTTCTGTGTTCTGTATCTACTCCTGCTTTCGGCTATCTAATCCTGACAATCCTGATCCTTTTTATTGGTTCTGACAGATTAAAAGAAGGGCAAAACCAAACATAATGGCAACGTCATAGAATGGTGGAGGGTGGAAACAACATTAGGAAACCACAAGGTATTCGAGTGAGACAGTGGTCAGTTGGCAGCAGCATGAGTAGGCCACAGAGTGGCGCAATGACAGAGTGTGGAGGTGGCAGCAACATTAGTAGGCCACAGAGTGGCACAATGACTGGTTGAGGAAGTGGCAGCAACATGAGTGGGTCACAGAGTAGCACAATGACACAGTGTGGAGGTGACGGCAGCATCAGAAGTCTACATAATGGCCTAGTGATGAGTGGGGAGGTGGGTGGCAATACCAATCCCTGGTAAAGATGGTGGGTGGTAGATGGAGCAGCTGGCAGCAGATATGTGGCATCAGGCGGGTGGCAGCATTAGAATTGTAGCTGAGGCAGGTAGCCAGAAGAATCCAGACTCATTTCTCAAAGTTTTGGTGAGGCGTCATGGCTGATCTAATCTGATGCATAAGGGTGTGGAAATCCTGGCCAATCCACGCCTGATTCATCTTGACAAAGGTGAGTCTCTCCACATTTTGGGTGGACAAGCAAGTTCTCCTTGGGATAACTATGGCCCCCGCTCTAATGCCACACTACTGGCCGGGCAGGATAGCTTCTCCAGTGCAAACTCGGCAAGTTGCGGCCACACATCCAGTTTGGCTGCCCAGTAGTCCAACAAATCTTCTATGTGGGGTTGCAGAGTGCTGTCCAAGTACTCCAACAAACAACAAGCAGATTCAAATGTTGCAAAAGGTTACCAAACATTTATTGACAGTCCCATTAAATATAAGACCACATCTGTAACATCCCGTTACTTGCGTTTAAGTTGTGTTGGCAATCCATAGTAGGTGGCAGGAACATACAAAAGCATTTTTACCAGCTGCGATGCTGCGACCGCATAGCCCGGCTACTCCATCTTGGAATGCAAGATGGAGTAACCAAAAAAATCAATTTTCTCATGACATTGTTGGACATTGTTCTAACAAAGAATTATTTTAGATTCGGGGAAGAAATGTACTTACAGACGCAAGGCACCTCGATGGGGTCGCCGGTTGCGCCGAGGTACGCTAGTACGTTTATGGCAGCACTGGAAAAACAGCATATTTTTAATATGTGGTGGCCTGGTATCGGTATGTGGATGACATCTTTGTCCTGTGGAAGGGTACTGAAGAAACACTTGAAATATTTGTAGAAAATATCAATGGGATTCATCCTCTTATTGAGTTTACCGCCACAGTAGACAGAGATGTCATCCACTACCTAGATGTCGAGGTCAGGAAAACCTCGGATGGGTTTGTCACTAGTCTATTCACTAAGCCAACTGACAAAAATAATGTTTTGCACAAAAAGAGCCATCATGCGGCAAAAACATTTGATGGCATAATAAAAGGTCAACTTACAAGAGTGAGGCGAATTTGTTCTACCAAGCAAATATACCAAGAACAAAGTCAGAGAATAATAAAAAAGTTTGAGGAAAGAGGATATGACAGGAACCATATGGAAGGGATAGCACAAAACATATGTGAAATAGATCGCTCTGTCTTATTCAGTAGGCAAAAGAAAAAAGGTAAGGAGGGAATTCTCGCTTTTGTCAGCACTTATGATGCTCATAGTGAGATGATAAAGAGAATAATCAAAAAACATTGGAGTATATTGAAAAGCGATAGCAGGTTTGGTAAATCATTTAAGGATCCACCTATTTTTACGTACCGTAAGGGACGTACTATAGGTAGCCAAATAGTAAAAAGTGACATCAAAGGGGCAACAGCCAAAAAAGGGCCATTTTTGAATCCTGAAAGGAAGGGGACATATCCCTGTAAAAATTGCCAGAACTGTAGTGCAATAATACAAGGTCCACACATATCGCATCCAACTAAGGGAATTGATATACCTATTAAAGGAGCGTTCACATGTGATACAAAAAACGCGGTGTATATATTGAAGTGCCCATGCGGGAAGGGATACGTGGGCCAGACAAAGAGAAATATAAAAATCAGGCTCAATGAGCACCGTAGTAATATCAGATTGGCATTAAAGAACAAAACTGTAGAGAAAAATGAGGGAGGTAAGAAGATTGGAGAGACGAGCATAGCCAGACATTTTTTAGAAAATAATCATAATGTGTCTGAGCTGAGATGGGCTGTATTGGAGGAAGTTAATGTGAGGGAAGGTGAATCAATTGAAAAGCTCCTCTTGCAACATGAGGCAAGATGGATCTATGAGATGAACACACTAGCGCCAGCTGGCATGAATGAAAGTTGGGGCCTCAGAGCCTTTTTATAAAATGTATAACATTGGTCGTAGTAGGTTTTTACCTTATTATATTGTGGAGGTGTAGATTGCATACTCCTGTGCTTACCTATAAATAGCATGAGGTAAGCTTGCAGAGCGTGCTTGAAGAAGGGGGAGGTCCCCCGAAACGTCGCGCGCCCTGCGTCACGCCCGCCTGTCAGAACTGTTGCATTCCAAGATGGAGTAGCCGGGCTATGCGGTCGCAGCATCGCAGCTGGTAAAAATGCTTTTGTATGTTCCTGCCACTTACTATGGATTGCCAATACAATTTAAACGCAAGTAACGGGATGTTACAGATGTGGTCTTATATTTAATGGGACTGTTAATAAATGTTTGGTAACCTTTTGCAACATTTGAATCTGCTTGTTGTTTGTTGGAGTACTGAATTGAAGGTTGAGGAGCCTTCACACAGCAGAGACTATTAGGTGGCGGATACATTTTGGATTCTGCTACAGCATTTAAGGAATTGCTGTCCAAGTACACCACCACCTGCTGGTTCAGGGTCTGCTCCAGGTCCTGCTGCTGGTGAGTACCTTCCTACCTAGATGGGTGAAGGAAGCTGCTCATCAACGACTCCAGACTTAGGCTTCTGCTGATGGAGCAAAATTACACAGGGGAGTACTCCTGTCTGCTTGAATCATCAAAAAATCATTAATGGCTTTTCTCTGTTCATATAGTCAGTCCAGAATATGAAGGCTGGAATTCCAATGGGTGGAAACATTGCATATCAGCCAATGCTGGGGGAAGCCGTTCTGCCGCTGCAGCTCAAGGAGGGTGTGCTTGGCTTTGTAGTAGGAATGGATGAAGTGCATGCACAGTTTCCTTGACATTTTTAGAATGTCTTGCAGATGGGTGGAAGACTTGAGGAACCGTTTGACAACCAGACTGAACAGGTGTGCCATGCTGGGCGCATGGCTCAGCCCTCCTCGGTGCAGCGCGGACACCATGTTCCTTCCATTGTCTGTCACCATGGTTCCGATTTGCAGTTGTCGCGGAGAAAGCCACACATTGATTTCGTGTTGCATGACGCGGAGCAGTTCCTCCCCTGTGTGACTTCGTTCGCCCAAGCAAACCAGGTGTATGTGCCCTCCACATGTGGTATGATGGAGCATCGCTTAGACTTGTGGAGGCTGAGGTGGTGGTGGAAGAGGAGGCGGACATTGGCGCAGGATCAGCAGTTTGACAACGTGGAGGAGAAAACGGCGTCTCCTGTCCAAGTTGCTGGTGTGGCTGGTCAGGAAGCACATTCACCCAGTGGGCCGTAAAGGACATGTACTGTCCCTGACCGTAGTTACAGCTCCGCACATCCGCGCTGCCATGCACCTTGGACGACACCGATAGGCTCAAGGACTGGCCCCCCTTCTGTTCTACATATTCATGCAGGGCTTGTACTGCCTTTTTTGAAAAGAAATAATGGCTTGGGACTCACAAGCCATTAGTTCTCTGAATGGTGCAGAGTCCACCACATGGAAAGGGAGGGACTGCAGTACCAACAACTTGGACAGGAGCACGCTCAGCTTCTGCACCTTATGATGGTTGGACGCATACTGCTGTCTCTTGACAATCGCCTCGGTGAATTACTGCTGGAGCCATGAGTGGCGAGGAGCAGGAGCATCTGGACCGTGAGATGATGGGAAAGAGAAACAGCTCCCTTCGTCAGAGGTGGTGGAGCCTTGACTACCTGAAATGGGAGGCACGCCACTGTGGCAGGATGGACCACCCCATCTGAGGCACGTTTCTCCCAGACCACTGGATGGTGACGCTGCATGTGTTAATGCAGGGCTGTGGTGCCAACGGTAGCTTCCTGGTCACGCTTCACTTTCTGCCCACAGATTCTACATATTCACATGTTCGGTTCCTACTGTATGTTGGTAAAAAACTGCCACACAACCGAGTAGGTGATTTTACCGCCAATGCTCCACACTGACTGACTACTACCGCCACTGCTTCATTGGGCCTCTGTGCCGCTGCTTTCTTGGACCTGCAAAGTGGGTGGTCTACCCCGTGGCCGTTTGGCTCCTGACCTCACAGTGCTGCCACTCTGCTGAGTCTCGGCCACACTACCAACTTGCTGGCTGCGCCACTGCCTGACACGCAAGCTGACGCCCTCTTCTTAAGACATTATGATGATGAAGCCCTTGCTTCACCCGGCTCCCAAGTGCGATCGGCTACATCGTCATTGATAAGTGTTTGCCCGTCACTGCTGTCCTCCTCAACAGTATCAGTATGCAGAGCCTGACCGCTTGCAACATAACCTCCCATGCCACTCTCCACATCAATTCTTGACCACCTTCTGCAAGAAGCAGCGGATGTCTGCCCCACCTCTTTTCTGCCAAGTAGCTGCTGACTGTCCTCAAATAATTCGTCCTCACTGTACAGTGGTGCAGAATCCAGACCACATAGTAGTTCTCTGGCTGAGGGAACTGAACGGGACAGAGGCGGGTTGAGGACAGGTGAGGGCCCCTGACCTGCTCCCGGGCCATGCCAACTAAGTGTTGTGTCTGACAAACCCACCGACTCCTGGCTAGGATTGTCAGATGTCATCTGGGAGGAAGTGGATGACCTAGTCAACCAATCAAGAACCATTGGCTTGGTGATCAACACACGGCCGCTAGATGACACCGGCAGTTCTGGCATCACTGAGTCACCCCTGCTGCGACAGCCCCTTACTGTGCTGTGACCTGTGCCTGCTCCAGGAACGTTTGTGCCACTGCCACTCGCTTGTGAAGGGCCTGCCACCTCTCTGTCTAACATACTGTTTGATCAAAAATTTACAATACAACAAAATCTGTTTGATGAAGATGTCTGTATATAATAAGTACACACCCTATATTTGACTCAAAATTACCCCATAAACAAGAGGATAAATTAACCCTTGGGTATAAAATACCCTACAGAAAAAACCGATGGAATTCAGGTGTGTGTGGGGCTGAAATACACACACCCTGGATTTTATGGAGAATACCCCACAAACTAAAATAAACCAAATAAAAACGCTGGTTCAGGAACAGGTGTGTATATGACACACACTTGTGAAAGTCTTTCACCCCAGTAGCTCAAAAAACAGGTTTGTTTTGCACACAGGTTTGTTTTGCACAGAGTGCAATATAGTGCTGCAGCAGAGAGATGCTTGTGGCAAGAGACACACTGTCAAGTGTGAGAATTTAACATGGCATCCGTATTTATAGGGCTGTGACGTCACAGAAGCCTGTTGGCTGCTGATTGGTTTCATGTATGCACATGTTATTGAGGGCGTTCCTTTCTTCCTCCCAGAGTTCTCTGCCCAATGTCACGCCATGTGCTGGCGGCCATTTTATAAAAAAAAGACGATTCGTTCACACAAAGTACCATAAACTTTGCCTTCGTGCAGAATTAAATTTTTCCTGAAACTCTAAATGAATTCCACTTCGTTAGAATCGATTCGCCCATCTCTAGGTACAATGCCTCTTAATCTAACTCAAATCGCAGTCAAGACTCATCAGGTCACTGGGAGCAGCTCAACTTTTCAATATCTACGGGGATCCTTTGCACAGCAAGTTTCCACGGAAGAGGATAAAATTCAAAAAGCGATAGATGATACACTGTTTATGGTGTACAACTATTTATTGTAAGAGTACTATAAACATTCCTAGCATAGGAAAGTGCATATAGTATAAAACAAAACACTAGGGGCCATATGTATGAAAACAATGCCAATAACAACCAATCAGAGTTCCCCTTTCATGTCATATAGTGCTCTGAAAAAAGGGGCACTCTGATTGGTTGCTTTGGGCAACAAAGAAAATCTTAGACCAAGGCAGTTTTCATACATGTCCAACTAGGAATATATCAATTTGTGTTAGTTTTATTTAGCACTTTGAAAATAATTCAGTGCAGGTGAAACACGTAGTATTAATTAATTATTGTAGAACAGCATGCATCTGAAACTGCTGTAGAATAGGCTCGGACCTCTGGACAATACCTCAGTTATTTTAGCTGACGGTATGCAAAGCTAGAAGCTGCTAGAATGAATTGGACAGCTGTTGCTCACTATTAATAGTGCAAGACTATACCCATTGCAGGAGTAGAGACAGAATAGCAAAAACAATTTATTATACAATATATGGCCCATCAAAAACTCCTCACAGGAAATGAAGCTCAGACTGCAAAGAGATAACACCCATACCATAGAGAGATTGTCACCTGTCAGGAACAGCACAGGAGTAGTGGTAAAAATCAGTCATCTGGGAATTAATAGGCGTAACTAGCTTTGTACTTTTTGACACTTATCCCAAGTTGTTTCAATGAAGATATAACAGTCTTGAGTCTCATGATCCATTGTTTAGGATGCATTCACATAAATCACATGGGGGATCTACAGAGCAGGGCTACAGATCATTCTGTTTGAGTGGTGAGTGACAGCTGCTTGCACCAATCACCTTTCTTGCCTGTTTGTCTGTGTTCTGTGCAGTCTTGGTGTCAGAGGGTAGGTCCAATCATGGCCTGGACCAGGACTATGACATCCCTTAAGTAGACCACTTCTGCTCAGCAGCATTTCCGGTTATAGCCTTTGCTTATATTGGTGTGCTTTGTTTACATTTAGGTATTTCTCATAAATTAAAGCAAATTCAAGGTGAAATTTTAAGATTTCACTTTTTTTTCCAGATTTTCAGTTTTTATTGCATTTCCCTGGTCACAGTAGATGTGACCAGGGAAATGCAGCCTAATATTGATTCATCAGATTCTGACGTTTTCAGAGATATCCCATATGTGGCCCTAGTGCACTACATGGCTCTACCACAAGCCTCACAATAGGGGGAGCACCTACTGGACTTTGGGGTCTCATTTTCAATACGATTTAATTTAGGCGTCATTTCAAGTTTACGGACAACCTGAGGTGCTAAAACGTAATAAACACCCCTAAAAAGGCCCCATTTTGGAAACTATACCCCTTAAGGAATATATCCAGGGGTGCAGTGAGTATATTGACCCCACAGGTGTTTCACAATTTTTTTTAGCGCTAGGCTGTAAAAAAATTTAAACATTTATTTTTTTAAAAACATCTGCAATTTTAGCTGAAAATGTTTGATTTTTACATGGAATCCTGAAAAAAGCACCCCAAATTGTGTTACACAATTTCTTCCAAGTTCAGTAGTACCCTATATATGGGTGTAAGCTGCTGTTTGGGCGCATGACAGGGCGTACAAGGGAGAGAGACCTATTTGACTTTTGAAAAGCAGATTTTGGTGGGTGCCATGTCTCATTTGCAAAGCCCCCAAAGTACCAGAGCAGGTTGCGCCATTTTGTATTCAACACCCCTCATGGATCTCATCTAGGGGTGTATTGTGCATTTTGGATGCACAGATGTTCGATAGTTTTCTTTAGCATTGGGCAATGAAAATGTGGGGGCCGGGGGGAAACACAGATCCGCCATTGGTTTTTGGGCTTCATTTTTCCAGCGTTTGCCATGCGGTAAAAATGACAGGATAACTTTCCTATGCAGGTAGGTACAATTACATAAATTGTATATAGTTTTTTGTGTTTTATTACTTTTACACAGTAGAAATGCATTTATAAGAAATAGCGTTTTTATGTTGTCCTATTGTAACAGCCATAACTTTTTTATTTTTCTGTCTACGAAGCTTATTACAGTGATACCCAATTTGTATATTTTTTTCATGTTTTACTGCTTTTGCACAATAAAACCATTTTTATTCTCTCTTGATCTGGTCTTCTGTAGTCTCTCATCAATTTCTAACCTCACTAATTCTCCTTATGCGCTCTCAGACATAACCTTATCTCCTTCACTATCACTAATTCTCAGCCTTCTCTGAACACTTGCCCATCACACATTCAGAAGCATCCGCTCCATTAACACTCAGCAACTCAGACACCATACAGTCCTCACTGTCCCCAATCTCCTCCATCTCCTGTCCTGACCTGGCTGTCAAACAATACAATGAAACTCTCTCAACCACCCTGGACATATTGGCACCACTCACACACTGCACCACCAGAGTCAGACACCAGCAGCCTTGGCACATGCCTCAGACTCGCTTTCTGCAGCGATGTTCCAGGTGTGCTGAGCGTCTGTGGAGAAAGTCAAAGCTACCTGCAGACTTTCTCCACTACAAATTCATGCTCAGGACTTATCACACTGCCCTTCACTGTGCCAAACAAGATTATTTCACTTCCCTCATCTCAACATTACACAACAACCCAAAACGCCTGTTTGACACGTTCCATTACCTCCTCAGGCCTAAAGCTCAGGCCCCGGTCACTGACCTCTGTGCTGAAGACCTGGCCACTCACTTCAAAGAGAAAATCGACAATAACTGGCAAAATATATCTCAGTCCCCAAGTAATACCCATCCTGTCCCCTCCCACACATCCTCTAGTCTTCTCTTAGCCCTTGACCCGACGACAGAAGAAGAAGTGTCCAGGCTTCTTCTGTCTGCTCACCCCACTACCTGCTCTAGTGACCCCATTCCCTCCCACCTCATCCAGTCAATTTCTCCAGCTGTCATCTCTCATCTAAATACAATCTTCAACCTCTCTCTCTCCACTGGGACTTTTCCATCCTCCTTTAAACATGTCATCATAACCCGTTTACTAAAAAAGCCCTTTCTGTACCTTTCCTGTGCTGCTAATTACCGACCAGTCTCTAACCTGCCCTTCATCTCTAAACTCCTGGAATGCTTGGTCTACTCTCGTCTAATCCAATATCTCTCAACTAACTCTCTTTCCGATCCTCTACAATCAGGTTTCCGTACTTTACACTTAACAGAAACTATTCTAGTTAAAGTCTCCAATGATCTCCTCACTGCTAAATCTCAGGGCAACTACTCGTTGCTGCTTCTTCTGGATATCTCTGCCGCATTTGACTCCGTGGATCACCACCTTCTCCTTAGCATGCTCAGTGCCATTGGCCTCCAGGACACCGCTCTCTCTTGGTTCTCATCCTACCTCTCTGACCGCTCCTTCAGTTTCTCATTTTCTGGATCTACCTCCTCTCCCTCTTGCTGTTGGGGTTCCTCATGGATCAGTTCTAGGTTCTTTCCTCTTTTCTCTGTACACAGCCCAATTGGACAAACCATCAGCAGATTTGGTTTTCGGTACCATCTCTATGCTGATACACCTCTTCCTGAGACATCACTCCTGCCCTGTTACAAAACACCAGTGACTGTCTGTCCGCTGTCTCTGACATCATGTCCTCACTCTATCTCAAACTAAACCTAACTAAAACTGAATTTCTTGTCTTTCCGCCATCTAGTAACCAACCCCTTCTCCCTGCTATTTCTGTTTCAGTGTATGGCATCACCATAACCCCTAGGCAGCAGGCCCATTGTCTTGGGGTTATACTAGATTCTGATCTGTCCTTCACCCCGTATATCCAATCCCTTGCCCACTCCTATCACCTGCACCTCAAGAACATCTCCAAAATCCATCCTTTTCTAACTGTGGAAAAAATGTCAAACTCTCATTACTGCTCTTATTCTTTCTCGTCTTGACTACTGTAACTCCCTGCTTATCGGTCTCCCTCTCTGTAAACTCTCCCCTCTCCAATATGTCCTGAATGCAGCAGCCAGGCTCATCTTTCTTTCCAGCCGCTATACTTATGCCTCTACCCTGTGTTAGTCACTGCACTGGTTGCCCATTCAGTATAGAATACAACATAAACTAATCACTTTCACCCATAAAGCTCTCCACAGCACTGCACCCCTCTATATCTCCTCCCTCATCTCTGTCTACCACCCTTTTCGCTCTCCCTGCTCTGCTACTGATATCAGGTTACATTCCTCAATCATCCGAACCTCCCACACCCGTCTCCAAGATTTCACACGTGCTGCACCAGTTCTCTGTAACATGCTACCGTGGGTGATCAGGCACAACCATCATAGTTTTAAGAGGGCTCTGAGAATACATCTTCTCAGTCTGGTCTACCAAGATCCCTAAGTGCTAACCCCCACCTGCTATCACACACTTCTGTCTTTTCCTTCACTAGGGCACTCACAGGCACTTATCTGTATATAGATGTACTGTCTGAGTTGCAGGTTCATCCACTTTTCATTTAAACCACCCCCTATTTATGAAAAATGGCTGGACCATTGTAGAACTAGCAGTTCTTAACTTTTCGTCTCACCCATACACCCTAATAGATGGTAAGCTCTTTCGAGCAGGGCCCTCACACCTTGTGTCTCGTCTGTTAGTACCTTTTTACTGTATAATGTCTGTCTTTTTGTCTGTGCTTATACCCACTAATTTGTAAAGTGCTGTGGAATAAAGATTATTATTATTATTATTATTAAAAAAAAATGAAGACACGTTTTTGCAGCGTCATAGTCTGAGAGCCATAACTTTTTTTATGTTTCTGTGTACAGAGATATGTAGAGGCTTGTTTATTGTGGGATAAGTTTACATTTTTTGGGGGACACAAGACTTTTTGATCAGTTCTAAATTCATTTTTTGGAAGGCAGGGTGAAGAAAATTCTGTAATCCTAGTAGTGTTTCTTAAATTTTATTTTTAACAGGGCTCACCGTGCTGTATACGTGACAAATTCGTTTTACTCATTGGGTCGAGACTATTACGGCGATACCCAATTTATATAGTTTTTTTATGCTGAAGTTCTTCAAAGAAAAGTTTTATTGTGTAAAACAATATTTATGCATTGCTGTCTTATGATAACTTTTTTATTTTTATGTGTAAGAACTGTGTAAGGACTTTTTATATACACAAATCGGAATTCTGTGTTTTTTTTATGCCGTTCACCATGCGGGTTAATTAACATGACAGATTTATAGGGTAGGTCACACGAGGTGATACCAAACATAATTACTTTATTTATTTTTTATCTTTTTTTAGGCGATTGCCGTTTGTAAAGGGGAAAAAGGCGGTGTATGTGTTTTTATTTTATTTTTCGTGTTTGTGTTTTACTGTGTTTTTCCTTTTTTTTAACTTTTTCACTTTTCACCATAGGTGATTTCTATCAGTGATTTTCAGATCACTGATGCAAGAGAGAACAATACAGAGCAGAACTGCTCTGTACTGGTCTCTATGGCAACTGTCACTCACCATGCCCGGCAATGCCCACAATGCATTGTGGGGCATGGTGATGTCACAGACAGCCCAGATGCTTTAGTAAAGCATCCGGGCTGTCAAAGGATGGCAGGTACATCGGCTGTTGCACCGATTACAGACAAGTGGAGCTCACTCCTCCTGTCTGTGCCTTAGTTGTTGCTATTGTGATAGATTGTGACAGCTAAGGGTTAATCACCTGCGGCCGGAGTAACCTACGGCCACGTGTGATGCGGCATGAGGCTAGCGGTAATATACTGCTGGTCCCATGTCGCGATCACATAGAGCTCGTTTGTGAGCCCGCACAATCTACGGGATGTACCGGTAAGTCCATTTGCGGGAACGCACTTCCCGCTAGGACATACCGGTATGTCTTATGTCGGGAAGTGGTTGATTAAGGCAATAAGTTTTAAGCCTTAGAGCTCTGTTGCCTTGTACATTGCTATCTACAAACCTCCAGTCATGTCAGAATCAGCTGGAATAGCAGAGCTGGTATGTTAGTCACTGCTATAGAACCACCTACAGCCTAGTCAGGAAGTGTGAATCTGAAGCTGCTTGTGGCTTTGTGAAGCAGTGTGGTGAGAACGCCCCTTTAAGCCTCATACCCCTTACAAAGCTATCCAGAACATTAAATCCACATATGAAGATAAAACAGTTATATTTTAGTTGGTAGAAATAGTGTAATATATTTTGGGCACCGATATTATATTCATCTACTTGATAAACTGCCTTTCAACTGGAAATGTAAACCCTATATATATGCAGCTTTTAGATTTGCTTTAATTGCTCCTATTAAATGACATGTCCTCCTGTGATCTTTTAGATGATGGACAAAAATAAGTGATGCAAAGAAGCTGCAATATGCATGCAGTCTACCAAACAATTCTAATAATTCCCTGGCACACACCTCAGGGCGCTTTCCACCTCCCATGAAAACAGGGCTCTAGGATGACACAAGGACAGTCAACAACAGCAAAATTAGAACCGCAGTTCATTGCCAGCAACAATCAGACATTAGAAAGCTGGAGAATAAAGATCCTTCAGTACCAAGGTCTTTCCTGCATAACAGACAGACAATGTAATGGAAAGCAGAAGTAAAGGGCATGTTTGCAGAAAAGCTGATTTCTTAACAACCATAGTAACCCTCCAGCAATTCTCATGCAGAGTATCTGTAAGAGGGATAACCATTATGCTTCCCTTTTCTTTTCCCCTGCAGGTAAAATACTATGTGTTACTTTAAGCACACTTATTTATCTGGGAGGCTGCTCAATGGTTTCCTCTGTTATGGTAATACATATGATTTGAATGTTTGGAAGGACAGTGAGAACGGGGAAGTTATGTAGACATTGCAAGAAGTGTCTTGTTAGATACAATTTTAGTGATGCGGGACTATAAAAATGTTTAAATATTGTACTGTATACATTAACCAATATGACTGGCGATGCTGTTGTATTACTGGTGTGAATGATAACATAAGCACTTACAGCATGTGATGTTTATTGTACATGCTGTGGTTTCTGTGTGGTGTTGAAATTGGATTTCAGGTCTCAACTCAAACTTGTCAACTCTCCCAGAATATGTGGAAGACTCCAGCAAATAGGGGAGACCTCCTGCACTCCCGAGTAAGTTGGTGAATCTACTGCAGCCGAGCGGCTGTTGGAGATTCTGTGAAACAAAAGTGTCCCCATGGGAGCATTATTAGATGCCCTTTGAGTAATTGTAAAAACCAACGTGGGGTTCACCTCATTTTTCATGACCAGTCAAGGTAAAACCATCAGTTGCAGGCTGATAATATCAAAATGGGAAGGTTCATGGATATTGGTTCATTCCCACCCTATATTAACAGCCCGTAGCCATTGCAAATGCGGACCATCACATTAACCCAGCTGTTTTCAGTACTCCTGGGGCGTTGCGCACTGTGGTGATAGTGACAGAAGGTTAACGTTAGCCTTAGGGCAGCAAAAACACTGACAATAAGCCCCAGCACTAATAATAGAGAAGCGTCTGTCAGAAACCACTATTACCAACATGAGAATTACATTTTAAAACTGCTATCTACTACTATATGTGGATTGTATAGCAACAATATTGGTTTAGGTTCAAGAACAATTTGATGGCCACCTC
This sequence comes from Phyllomedusa bahiana, assembly GCA_025379985.1. Classification (NCBI taxonomy): domain Eukaryota; kingdom Metazoa; phylum Chordata; class Amphibia; order Anura; family Hylidae; genus Phyllomedusa; species Phyllomedusa bahiana. The sequence goes on along the minus strand of JAODAL010001120.1, from coordinate 224,340 downwards.
CATATCTCATGGATGCTGAATAGTGTTGAGCGAATTTTATCGACAAAGTAGAAATCGTCAAGGTTATTATGGTGATCGAAATTTTCAGATCATGCGATAATTAAGGTTAAAATCTGAGCATCATCTATTAAGATTGCGCCTTTTTCGGCGCTTCCTGTAATTTTGGCGGCCAGCAAATCAGATTACAGAATAGAGCAGGGTGAGATGTGTGTGCGACGTCATGACTGGGATGTGTATGGTTGCGATTGGCTGGAAAAATCACATGACCTCGTTTTACATAGAACAGCGTTTCCTGTTTCAGCCTCAGTGTCTCTCAGCGTCTCATAGGGATAGGACCTGCGCTCTGTCTGTGGCCAAACAGCTCAGCGAAATTAGTCTATTTCTGCACAGAGAAACCTCTACTATTAGCTGTGACCCTTCCAATTTCGTAAGCTTAGATATTTCAACATTTTATGTTGTTAGCTACAGAATTTTACCGCCGCATCACCCGCTTTAAATTCCCGGCGGTGGGCGCGGGGGGGGGGGCCCCCGCGGGCGAACACAGACAAGCTCTATCTATAAAGAACACTTGATAAAGTTCACCAAGACTTAGTGTAGACATTGTAGTGGAATATCTTTATTATTAACAGTTTGCTATTGAAATATTTCCTGGATATTGGGCAGCCTGAACTTATATTGGATAAACATCATTTCTAGTAACTGCAGGTCTCATTGTTAGCTGCAAAACCCACTTTTATTATCAGTTTTTCATTTAGATAGGTGTTCAATTTTCCCCATTACACCTGTGACTGTTGTTATCCCCCTTGCCTTAAATTACAAACCAAAAATCTTGTAGTCGAAGGTTTTTTGTTGCCAAAAATACCGTGATGTACGAAAAATCACAGTTACGTGTTTTTGATTTTGGCCCCAGCCGTTCATTGACGCGTCTATTTAAATTTTAAAAAACAGCAATTCTTTTCCCACGGGTAAAATTGAAATGCAAAAATTTACGTTTATTATATCAAAAATAAACAGAAAGTGTTTTTTTTTTTGCGCCCCAGCATGTTATTGACGCAGTCTACGTAAATCTTAAAACGCAATTCTATATTCACCAAGGTGAATTTAAAAAGGTGCAAAAAATACCTTTTATTATATCAAAAAATAACGTTCGTGTTTTTTGATTTTGCGCCCGCATGTTATTGCCAGATCTAGAAAATCTTAAAAACAGCAATTTTTTTTTTCACCACAGGTGAATTGAAAAGGTGCAAAAATACCGTTTATTTATAAAAAATAACATTTACGTGTTTTTTGACTTTTTGCGCACCGCACAGTTATTGACCAACATCTATGTAAATTTTAAAACAGAAATTCTATTTCCCCACAGGTAAATTTGAAAGGTGAAAAAAAATCCCGTTTTTTATTCAAACATAACTTTTTCGTTTTTTTGACTTTTGCCCCCCCCGCATTTTCATTGAGCAGCATCTACGTAATCTTAAAACGCAATTCTTATTACACAGGGATTTAAAAGGTGCAAAAAATCCCGTTTATTATATCAAAACATAACAGTTAGGGGTTTTTTGACTTTTGGCACCGCATTTCATTGACGCAGATTAGAAAATCTTAAAAAGCAATTCTATATTCCCAAGGTGAATTGAAGGTGAAAAAAAAATTTTTATAATTAAAACATAAAGTTACGTTTTTTTTGATTTTTCGCACCCCGCACTTTTTCGTGGCAGATCTGTAAATTTAAAACGAAATTCTTATTCACCCAGGTGAATTGAAGGTGAAAAAATACCGTTTATTATATCAAAACAAAAACAGTTACGTGTTTTTTTTTTTGCGCCCCCCAGCACTTTTCTTGAGCAGCATCTAGTAAATCTTAAAACAGAATTCTTATTCCACGGGGAATTGAAAGGTGCAAAAAAAACGTTTTTATTCAAACTAACGTTACGTGTTTTTTGACTTTTGCGCACCAAACTGTTCATTGAGCGCCAATTAGTAAATCTTAAAACAGCAATTCTATATTCCCACAGGTGAATTAAAAGGTGAAAAAAATCCGTTTATTATCCCAAAACATAACAGTAGGTTTTTTGGACTTTTCCCCAGTCCAGATTTGTTGATAGACCCTTGCATTTTAAATTTAAAATCCAGCAAATTTTGTTTTGATTAGAGGGATTTGAAAATGCTGTGCTTTGCCGTTTTTAATAAGGATTTTCCCAAAAAAATATTCCTCCCTTCTCAAATTTTTTATTTTGAACATGGAGCGAAATGCAGGTGGAAAAGCGGAAAAGGGGGGGTAGACAGGGGTAGAGGTACGAGAGAAGGTGCTTTTCCCAGTGCTGGCGACAACAGCATGCAGTGGTCGTCAGTTGCAGGACCGTCAGGCCTGTCATCGCTGGGTGGGGCCCCTGTAAATTTAAAGTAACGAACATCGTCCCCAATCTGCCCTTCAGGGTTTTTAATGCAACTGCATCTAGCAGTTTACCTCCTCGCCCTCGCAGTCACGGCCACAATGTGTCATCAGCTCTCGATTGTCCAACAGAAGCAGCCAAATGTCAATCGTGTGCCCCCCATGTGGATAATCATTTTCTAAAAACCTCTTTGTGACAAAATGCGGGGGGGGTTTCAGAAGGCATGTTAAAAGTCAAGGGCAAAAAAGGATGTTTTTCTGTCTGACCCGTACTGTGCCATCAGGGAGGTGAAGGAAGGGGGTAAATGGGCCCAAAAATCCGGGCGGTGGGCAACCCCTTGCAGTGCCCTTGTTGTAGCCGCGGGCTTTGGATGCAGAAAGTAGGACGCCCAAAAGTCATGTTTTGTGTGATGATGATGACGATTTTCGGATCCATCCGGGTTTTTTCCGCAGAATTTGTTGCGGCGTTCTCAGTGGACGAGGGGGAAGACGTGGGGTAGTGTCAATAGGGTCCCGCCACAAAAAGGGAGAGGGCGGTGCAGAAGTCCGTGATTGATTCCGCCAGCCAGGTCAGCGCAAACTCCGCTCCTCGTTACCTCAAAAAGGTCAGGCCCCAAAAGCGGGCCTTTTTAAAGCAGCCTTGATTCACCAGCGATGCATTCCCGTTTTTCCCGTAAAGAAAGTGAGGCAAGAACCTTAAGGGTTTAACCCACCCCAACATGTCTGTCACATGCAGCGAATGCATGGTGAAATGGGGGAAAACTTGGCCAAAAAAGGGCCCCAGCCCGACCCCGGGGCCCCTCCAACCAGTCCACCCTCGTTCCCCCTCCTCCTCCCCCCCACCCCCAAGCGTTCTCAGTGCCCTGTCTTCAGGTATGATCAGGGTCAGCCTCCGTTAGCCTCCCCCGTCGCCCGAGTACCCCGCACCCCCAGAGCCCCTCCTCCCCCTTTTCCTTCCGCCAGTTTGATGACCTACGCCGTACAGCGGCCAGTTGCATCCAGCCTTCTGTCTTCCGGGTTTTGGGGAGCAGAAGGAACATTTAAACCCCAAAACCATCCAAAGCCAAAACCCCTGAATGTCGGCATTGCCAGGTTTTGGCCTTGGAAATGTTCCCTTTCCGTTGTGGACAAGGGTTCCCCCGTCAGGCCCTCGCTTCCCCCCCAATCCCAGATGCGGCAGGCATTTCTTTGCCAAAAAAGCCGTCCCTGCCTGGCCACCCAGTGTCATCAAAAATTTTCAAGCGCGTTGTCTGCATCTGTGTGGGAAAAGTCCATTCACCCCCGAACATGGACTAGTAAGCCGGCCAAGGCCGCTATATCTCTGTGACGGGCTCATGGGTGGCTGGGGGGTGTCTCGGGGGGTGACGGTGGTCTCAGGCTCGGGCACGCTCTTAAAACCGCAGGGATGGTGCGGGGGCTTTTTCCCCCAAGGTCCTCTGGTGGCATCAGTGCCCAGAGACCCCGGCTGTGTTAAAATTAAATCGCATGGAGACCGTCCACACACTCAGGGCTGTGGGGGCTCTAAGCAACGAGACGAGCGCTGGCTGGGTGACAAGAACCTTATGCCAGGAAAGGGTGGTGTGGATAATGGGCGAAATCTGCTGGCTGCCTTAAGTCGGTAGGTGGAGCACACCCCTTCCCTGGCACTGTCTAAACCTTGTCGCCCAGAAATTTTAAGGCTCCCCGGGTTGGGGCTGCCCGCTGAAGAAGGTCGAGGTCTGAGTTGCACTTCCCCCGTTCGACCCCCGCTTGTACCGCCTGGCTGCGTTGGCTCACTCGGCCTCCCGTCAAACCCTCTCATTGTTGAGTGGCAGCAGCTGGAAATTCACCCCCCACATCTCCCGCGATTGTGGCAGCGCGCAAAGCCATTGAGTACGAAGTGACACATGGGACAAGCAGGGTACGGACCTGGGTGTTGAACCAGAGAGTGGAGGGGGGTGAAGAGCTCTGCACCCCCTTGCCAGTTTTGAAAAGCCACCAAAATGGTCGTGCGGACAAAGCCCTTGTCAGCATGAGCATTTGGTGATCTTGTTCTGAAACGATGTTGGACACCTGAAACAACAGGTCCGCCAGCGACGGAGGGGAGCGGAACAGATGCGGACACGGAGCCTTTTTTCCGTCAAATGACAAAGGCCCGACAGTTTCACAATTCTCGGTCTTCTTTTGGCAGTGGTTCGGGGTCCCCGGCTGTGTAAGGTGGGCCCCTCAGCTTCGGTGCTCATTCGGCAGTCAGGGGTGTGTTGAAGCTGTGCCCGGGGGCAGCGGAGGAGGAGGGGAGGGGGGTTTCCTGACACCGATGTTCCGACGTCCGCCCTTTGGGAAAAAGGTTGGCGCGAATTTTTGGGGGGGGAGGGAAGATGAGGAGGGTCAGTTTGCTAGTGCCCCTGCCCAGAGGCTTGGGAAAAGGCTCCATCCCCATGAGTGCTTTGGGTGCTCCATTTTCTCCAACATGATCCTCGCACTAAGGCCTTTTAAAATGAACAACAGTTACTGAGTGGCCACCCCCTTTGGTCCCCGGTACAAAACAAAAATCGCATTTCCTTCCCCCCACCCAAATAGAGACTAAAATGCAGGAAATGGAGACCTTGCGATTGATCAACTGGAGACATCTGTTGCGTCTGCTTCACGTTCCCCCAAATTCCGGTGGAACAAAATCAGCGATGTGACAGGTTGGTGCCAAAATAGGCGTAGCGGCAGTAGCAGGCAAGGTGCGAAGCCCAATGGGTGACCTCTGGCAAACTTTGTTTACCCCTCACCAACGCTGAATGCAGGGACACATCCCAAACACAGAGTCGCTTAAAATCATGGTGCAACTACTGGTCCCACCCAGTTTTTGCTGTGTTCCCGGGCCCCTAGACTTGGGTATCCAAAAGGACGAATGGCCCGAGCTGGTCGGAACCCCCATAGAGGTGTGTCCTGCCCCGCGCCGCGTATTCTGCGGGACCTTCAGCACAGCTGGGGGGAGTCTTCAGACAAACGCATCCCGGTTTCCCCAGATAAAGTGGTCGTTTGGGTTTATCAAGTGAATCAGGCTGGATCTTGTGTGTTGTGGGGCCCCAAATTTCCGGGGCACCGATTAGTTGCCAGTTACTTCACATTCCCTTTTTAAAAAAGAAATGGTCCCTTGAAAACTTTTTTTTTAAAAAGATCATTTTTACTGCAAAATTTTTTTCTCTTTTCCAAAAGCTTTTGCTGGGTTTTTCTGTGAGGAGATGAAAAGGCAGCAAGGTTTTATGAAACCCGTATTTATTTCTATTTATCTTAAAAAAAGTTTTAGCTTGTCAATGGTTTTGAGGTCTGTTGCTGTGAGAACAGAATATCAGGGTTCCCTTTTGGGAAAAGAAAAGGATTCTAAGTGGATTTCTCCCCACAATTTTTAAAAGTGGTGAGAAGTTATATTTATAATTTTTTGGGGGGCTGTTGCTGTGGTACAGCATAAATTTGGTCTTGGAAAAGAAATGTGGCTTTAAGTGGCATTTTTCCCCCACAATTTTTAATAGGGTGAGAAGTCATAATTATAATTTTTTGGGGTCATGTACTGTGAGATCAGAATAATTTATGGGGCCTTTGTAAAAGAAAGGGCTTCAAGTGGGATTTCTCCTCACAATTTTTAAAAGTGCTGAGAAATCATTTTTATAATTTTTTGGGTCATGTGCTTTGAAAGCAGCAATACCAGGTCCCCTTTTTAAAAAATTTTTGTTTTAACAACATTTGTTCTTCACAATTGACCAAAATGGCTCAAGGGTATGCTTTGAATTTTTGGGGGATTTTTTCTGTGACATGCAGCTATACTAAAGGTCCCCTTTTTAAAAAATGTTTTTTCTAACAGACTTTGTTTTCACATTGACCAAAGTGGGTCAAAGGGGCATGCTTTGAATTTTTGGGGGATTTTGCTGTGACATGCACTATACCAGGTTTCCCATTTAAAAAATGTTGTTTCTAACAGATTTTTTTTCACAATTGTCAAGAGTGGGTCAAGGGTGATGGGGCTGTCAGAAAAAAGGAATGGTAGGACACGTTAATGGAAAATATTGCAAAAAGATTGTTTTTGCAAGATCTTTAACTTTGTATCAATCCCTGTATTTAGAAAAACCCCTTTAATACAAAGAAAAAAGAGAAACAAAACATGGTGGTTTCCCTCCCATTTTAAAAATGTGTTTTCTAGAATTAAAGTACTAAAAAACTTGTGTACAAAATGCTTTAAAAAAAAACCTTGAATTGTACAAGGGAGGACAGGAAACTTGACCCGATGTAGGTTATTTTAAAGGGCATGGAGTATGGAGCAGGACAGGAAAAAAAAGTAAAGGACATTTCCTCCCGCAGTTGAGTAAAAAAGAGAAAAAAAATGCCAAGATAAAGGGACTGGGGTAACAGGAGCGTTAACACCAGTTTTCCAAGTGAAGTCAATTGGTCCACACTATCGGAGGGGGAAGCGAAAACCCGGTATTGACTATGTAAGAGGAAAAGGGTTGGGTTCTCACACTTCCGCTTCCGTCTGCTTCAGCACGACATTTTGTTGCTGCGTCTCAGGGCATTTTAACCGCGTGTTAAAAATGAGGACGCCAGCCTGGGTTTTACCGCCCCCACTGTAATCCGGCCTGGGGGCATGCTTGGCCCCGGACAGGTATATCAAAGTCCAGTTCAAAATAAAATGGTGGTTGAAAGCTCCTTTTTCCGGCACTTTTAAATGTGGGGGTTCATGCAGGTTTGGGGCTCATGCTTGGCCCAGGAAGGTTAGCAATGTCCAGTGAAACTAAAAAAGGGGGTTGAAAGATCCTTTTTCCGGCACTTTTTAAATGTGGGGGTCATGCAGGTTTTTGGGGGGTATGCGTGTCCCGGACAGTAAGTCAATGTCAGTTCAATAAAATGGTGGGTTTAAAGACTCCTTTTTCCGGACTTTTTTAAAAGTGGGTCAGAGGTTTGGGGTCATGCGTGTCCCCGGACAGTTAGTCAAAGTCCAGTTCAACTAAAAAGGTGGTTGAAAGACTCCTTTTTCCCGGACTTTTTAAATGTGGGGGTTTGCAGGTTTTGGGGGTCGCTGTGGCCCGGAAGGTATAGGTCAATTAGTGAAACTAAATGGTGGTTTAAAGACTCCCTTTTTTCCGGCATTTTTAAATGTGGGGGTATGCAGGGTTTTGGGGTCATGCTGGGCCCAGGACAGGGATGCAATGCCAGTGAAACTAAAATGGTGGTTTAAAGACCTTTTTCGGCCTTTTAAATGTGGGGGGTCATGAGGTTTGGGGTCATGCTGGGGCCCCCGGAGAGGTAAGTCAATGTCCGTTAACTAAATGGTGGTTGAAGACTCCTTTTTCCGGCCTTTTTTTGTGGGGGTTGCAGGTTTGGGGTCTGCTGGGGCCCGGACAGGTTGTAAAAGTCCATTTCAACAAAAATTTGGGGGTTTTAAAAAAGGACTCTTTTCCGGATTTTTTAAATGTGGGGATCTGCAGGTTTGGGGCACTTGCGGGTTTCCCAGGAAGGGGATATTCAATGTCCATTTAAGTAAAATGATGGTTTCAAATCATACTGCCTTTGGCACTTTTTAATTTGTGGGTGATGCAGGTTTAAGGGTAGGCTGTGGTACAAGACGGGGATAGAAAATGGCGTGACTTTTTTTCTGTGATTTTTTAAAACCCTAAGTGTGTTCCCTAGAGTAGCGTACCCATTGACTGTTGGGGGATGTTAATTTCGTTCTCAAGCCTTTTTGGGTGTAAAAATAAAGGTGTTTTTGTCTCCCAAGACTTTAATGGTCATCGCGCAAATCGTGCTCACTATCGAAAAACCTATCGATTGCGACCGACAAATCGACATCGATCGACTCGATAGCCAAGAAATCGCTTAACACTAATGTGAATAGCTCCCCAAGCCCAGGAAACCTGGTGACGCCAAAACCCCCTCAATTGCTTTTTCCGTGCTGTTAACACTGTTGTGCTCAGTGCATGTGGCTTGTATGGAGAGGGTGTGTTTTATAGAGGTAGCGTGGTTTATTCAAACTCTGTCTGGTGGCACACTTCGCACAACGTAGTTTTGGGTCTTTCTGAAGTACACTTTTAAAAGTTGGCCAGTATGGGTCTCTTGTTCTTTGCTACTGTTAGATAATTAGAAGGGACAAGTACATACTTGTCCCCACTTTTTAAAGCACAGATTCAGGAAACCCTCCCAAATGCTCCGGGGGCCTAAAAAATGTCGGATGCCCCCTTTTGGGGTCGTTGGCAAAAAACCGCACCATTTTGCTCGTTTAAAACCAGGAAAACTCCTGGAAAAAACCGGAGGTTGTAAGTGGGATTAGTTGGGGGGCCCTTGTGTTGTGGCCCATTTTGGGGTCTTTCCCGTGTCAAAAGGGGTTTTCCCTGCCCAAGTTTGCTAGGTTAATTTAAACTGAGTTATGATTAAGTCATTTTGTCCAAATATTAATTACCTAAGGTTATTCTAAAAATTTTTAATTTGTTTAGAAACTTTACCACATTTTTTGTTATGTGTCTCTGGTTTTTGAACCATCAGCTTTCTAACCTTTGGGATAAGATATAGCTGCGAGGTTTCAAGTTCCAGTTCCTAAAGAAGAAAAGTAAACAATTTGCTGTTCTTTTTATCTACCTGTATTTGTGTACTCATTTTTAAGGGGGACACAACCCCTATCCATATACCCTATTGCAGTATTTGGATATCATTAATGGCCTGGCAAATACCCTTTAAAATTTTTTGCAAAAAAAATTCCATTTAGAAGCTGGTGCAAGCCAATGGTAGACTTGGGCAAATAAATTTGCTGCCATTTCCTGAAAATCCATCAACAGAATACAAAAAGTTATTTTAAGTCTGTATGCCTCTTGAGAGGAGAAGTTGTCTTGAAAGGGGGCTGTGCTGACTTTTACATAAAAGAGGGAAATTTTATTAGTTAAGCTTCCTTACTTTTTAGGAAGAGTTTGTAATAACTTCTGTATGTTTTAGAGATTATTGTATATGCCTCTTGAGACACTGTCTACTACTTAGAAGCTGCTAAAGAAAATTAACTTTGTAATACAGTATGCATTGAAATATTTTATGACCCAGAAAAAAAATGAAGAGTTTATTTACAGATTTGCACCAGTTTTCTGGCATAGAAAGCTCACAAGTGATCGCACAAGTCACATCTCTGCAAAAATGTGCAACTTTAAGCAGTTTGCATCTCTCTCATCATTAATAAGGTGGTAATAAAACTGTTCAGGATTGGGAGGTATGTGGCCTCCTGCATAACAACAGATCCACCAAAATTTACCATAGAAGTTGGGGTAACAATGGGTAACCTCCCAACCTCCACAGCTTGATGGAGGGGTTTCTTTATTTTTATGTAAAGATGCACAAAATTTATTAAGAAGTGCGTCTACTTTGGATTAAGACCAGCATAGGAAACATTAGTTTGAGTAAATTCCCTCACTTTTGCTATATAAAAATAGCATATCTATAACATATCAATCTTTAACATGGCCATGTACATTGGGCTGTTTTACGGCAGAGTCACCTAACTCACCTATTGCACTTTTAGCTATAGACAGAGCCACCATCATGGCAGGTCGGTTTTAAATCAGTCAGGAGTCAGGGATTAAAAATCTAAGAAAAAAAATTCATCCAGAAGTGTAACTAAAATTCATGGGGCCCCTTAGCAAAACGGAGGGGTTTCATCACGGAAGACAGGAAACTGAAATAGCTTCATATGTGGCAATTTTATGGCACTATTATCCATTACCTTAATATCAGAAAACCCATTCAGTAGTGCTAGATAGCAGAAAGCCAACAACTTGATATTTCCTCCAAAAAGGAACAATATGTATGAAAATGGGCAAAGATAAAAGTTTAGATCTCAGGCTTTTGGACATTTGCATTTGTATAAAAATGTAGAAAGTGTTGCACAGTGGGTTTAAGATTGGCACATTGTAAGTGCCATGGTTGGTGGGGCAGAAATGTGTACAAAGACGTGACAAAAAACCCCGAGGACAGCTGGGGCTATGCTAAACAAAAAATCTTATTGCCAAAGGCAAGAAATTCCAATTTTTTCCCAACTAATAACACTAAAGTGAATAAACTAATTTTTAAATTCAAAATTAAAAATAAAAAAAAATGAATATAAAATTATATAACATAAAATTTTAAAACCAATACAGCATCTACTATAAAACCCATTCTCTGTCATTAGTTATGATTTGTATGGTTTTCATGATTTTAAGAAAACACAATAGGTTACAAATAAAATAAAAGCTATGAGAATAGTATCTTAGTGAATATAAACATATAATCATAGTGATCATGCATTAAACAATGATTGACACCTGATTACAATTTGTTGAATTTAATATGGGAAAAACAGAGAGACAGACAACACAGAAATAGAGATGGACAGTTTGGTAAACTGCTGAAAGAGTAAGTGACCCCAGAGGAAGAACAAAGTATAGTGTCTGGTGTCACCAGGCGTCAGCACCTTGCACAGCCAGGCTGGGACGGGGATCAGTGCCAGCACTGTGCACAGCTGAACTGGGTCAGATAAGAGGGAAGTTGTCATGAGTGTTGCTTGAAAAAAGGGTGTTTGAATTGCTAAAAGTGCGGTGCCTTGTCTATATATCTTTATCTCCACAAGTTCCAGTGCATTGAGTAAAGCCTGGAGTTATCCCCGAAGCTTTCGTTGTCTGTTGTCAGTTATTATATGGCTGGTGTACCACACCACTGCTAGTACTATACTCATCATCCACCTGCTCCCCTGCGTTGTTTTACACACTGACCTACATTTTGAGGAACAAAAATTTACTTACAATTTGGGATGAGCGATATTATCAGCAAAAGTTGAAATCGGCACGGTTTTTAGGCTTATCGGAAATTTCCGATCACGCAATAGTTTAGGTGACAATCTTACAGATAATCTATTACTATTGCGCCATTTTCAGAGTTTCCTGTCATTTTGGCGGCCCGCCAATCAGCTCCGAGGATAGAGGGGGGTGAGGAAAATGTACAACGTCACTAATTTGCGGTGTATGGAACTCATTGGCTGCAAAAATCACGTGACCTCGTTTTATCTATGCAACTGCATTTCCTGTTTGAGCTCATACTCTGTCTATGCCACTTCACAGCAGGACGTGTCTGTCTGCGTTTAAACCAATAGCTGTTCTAAAAGCTCTGAGAGATAGTCTCTTCTAACACAAGAAACCATCCATCTACCTACAGCTTAGAATAGAGTTAGATTACAGAATTTCACTTCTTATTTAGTTAGAGAAAGTTTTAATGATATCTACCGATGTGTGTAGCTGCGTGGGTGGGAGTGGCTGCGGGAGGGGGGGCGGCAGGAGGAGAGGCATTTGAAAGGAAGATATTTTACAGCTCAGTGTGTTCTGTGATCTTCAAATGAAAAAGAATTGTTTTTTACCACTTTTTTGGCCAGCGGACCTCTGATAGGAGTTGAAATTGTCCCTGTGTTTTTGGTTCTGTTGCAATCACTGCATGTCAGTGTTCGCAAAAACTGGCATAACTTATCCCTATAACTTTTAAATAGTTTTATTGAAGTCCGTGCGTCTGTTTGCCGCAAAGAACTCAGTTGTACGCATATTGTGTTATACATATTTGACAGTAAATTACGCATGTAGTCAGTGTTGCGGAGGCCGCCATATTAATCCATATGACATTTAAATACTCTTATTGCAGTCCGTGCGCCTGTTTGCCTCAAAGAGCTCAGTTGTACGCATATTGTGTTATACATATTTGACAGTAAATTACGCATGTAGTCAGTGTTGCGAAGGCCGCCATATTAATCCATATAACATTTAAATACTCTTATTGCAGTCCGTGCGTCTGTTTGCCACAAAGAGCTCGGTTGTACGCATAATGTGTTATACATATTTGATAGTAAATTACGCCTGTAGTCAGTGGTGCGAAGGTCGCCATATTAATCCATATAACTTTTTAATCTATTTCACTCAGTGCGTCTCATTTTGGCGCTAATCGTGCATTTGTACGATAGTTTGTTGAAATCTATCAACTGCTAGTCCTACTGGGCAGTTGTTAAAATCTCAGGGACTGAAGGAAGAACACTGTTGATTTTGTGTTACGGTTCTTCCACCAGACCGCGTTTCACAGATATTTGATAGAAACAATTCTGTTTCTAATCCTAGTTGGCTGTTGGAAATTAGAGAGATGTAAGAATAGCTGTGATTTGCCGTCTTTCAATAAGAGACTGTCAAAAACTCTTCCATACCTTTTAAATTTTTATCTTTCTGAACATGGAGCAAACTGCAGGTGGTAAGCGAGCAAAGAGGGGTGGAGGACGAGGAGGTAGATGGTACCAGAGAAGGTGCCCCTTTTCCAGTACTGGCGACAACACGCAAGCCAGCGGATCGTGGGTTTTGCAGGAACCGCCCAGGCCTGTCATTGGTGGGTCGGTGCCCTGTGAATCTCAGTAACGAAGAGCGTCGCCAATCTGTTCTTCAGTGGTTAATGCAACCTGCATCCATTTAGTTTACCTCCTCTTTCCTCCCATTCCGGTACAAATGTCGTCATCTTCATCGTCAGCATCCGTCCAAAACATGAAGCGAAGGTAGCCCAAATGTCAATTCATGTACCCACCACTGTGGATAATCCATTTTCTGAAGACCTCTTTGATGACAAAATGCGGTTGGGGTCAGAAGGCATTTCAAAAGATCAAGATGAGCGATTACGTTGACTATCGTCATCGGGTCAATAGTCGATATCGGCAATTATCAAGACGATTTCCGATAGTCGATAATAGATTATCGCCGATGACCATTAAAGTCTATGGGAGAGGAAACAACACCTTCATTCTTACACCAAACAGGGCTGGAGAAGCTGGAATTAAATTCCACAACAGTCAAATGGATACCTGCTACATCTTAGGCAAACACACTTAGGTTATAAAAGCCACAGAAAAAAAGTCACACACCATTCACTATCCCTGTCCTTGCACCACAGCCCCGACCCTTAAAACCTGGCATCACCCACAAATTAAAAAGTGCCAGAAGGCAGTATGATTTGAACCATCCCTTTTACTTGAACTGGACATTGAATATCCCTGTCCTGGAACGCAGCATGAGCCCCAAACCTGCATGACCCCAGATTTAAAAAATGCTGGAAAAAAAGGGGTCTTTGAACCACCATTTTAGTTTTATGGACATTGACTATCCCTGTCCTGGTCCACAGCATGAGCCCCAAACCTGCATGACCCCAGATTAAAAAGTGCTGGAAAAAGGAGTCTTTTAACCACCAATTTAGGGTTGAACTGGGACATTGACTATATCTGTCCTGTACCGCAGAATGACCATTAAACCTGTCTGACCCACAGATTAAAAAGTGCAAGAAAAAGGAGTCTTTGTACCACAATTTTAGTTTGAACTGGGACATTGACTTTCTGTCCTGTACCGCAGAATGACCATTAAACCTGTCTGACCGACAGATTAAAAAGTGCCAGAAATAGGAGTCTTTTGAACCACCATTTTAGTTTTAACTGGACATTGACTATATCTGTCCTGTACCGCAGAGATGACCATTAAAACCTGTCTGACCCACAGATTTAAAAAAGTGCCGCAAAAAGGGAGTCTTTGAACCACCATTTTAGTTTCACTGGACATTGACTATACCTGTCCTGGGCAACAGCATGAGCCCAAACCTGCATTGACCCCCAGATTTAAAAAGTGCCGGAAAAAGGAGTCTTTAACCCCATTTTAAGTTTCACTGGACATTGAATATATCTTTTTCCTGTACCCCAGAATGACCATTAAACCTGTCTGGGCCCACAGATTCAAAAGTGCTGGGAAAAGGAAATCTTTTAACCACCATTTTTAGTTTCACTGGACATTCACTATACCTGTCCTGGGCCACAGCATGAGGCCAAAAAACCTGCATGACCCCCAGATTTAAAAAGTGCTGGAAGAAGGAGTCTTTGAACCACCATTTTAGTTTCACTGGACATTGACCCAAACCTGTCCTGTACCCCGTTGACCATTAAACCTGTCTGCCCCCACAGATTAAAAAGTGCAAAAAAAAGGAGTTTTTTGAACCCCCCTTTTATTTGAACTGGACTTGTTATACTGTCCCGGGTCACAGCATGACCCCCCAAACCTGTCGACCCCGTTTAAAAAAAGTCCCGGAAAATTTAGGAGTTTTTAACCACATTTTAGTTAAACGGGACATTGACTATGCCTGCCTGGACCACAGTATGACATAAAAACCTGTTGCCCCACAGTTTAAAAAAAGGCCCGGAAAAAGGATCTGTGAACCCCCATTTTAGTTAAATGGACATTGACTATACTGTGCTGTAGCAGCGGACTCTCAAACCTGCATACCACGATTTAAAAAGTGCCTGAAAAAGGAGTCTTTAACCCCCATTTTATTTTCACTGGATTTTGACTATATCTGTCCTGTATGCAGAATGACCCCAAAAACCTTTTTTGCCCCACGTCACAAAGTGGCACTTGTATTTTGTACAGGACTGTAATTTGTATTTTTTTGGTAACTGACATTTGTTTACAGAATTTATTAGGGAAGTTTTATTTATTGTTTTACATTATTACCATTTTGCTTTTTTTTCAAGTGTGATAACATACAACATACACCCCTCCCTGCAATTTTTTACACGTGTAGATGTGTTAATTCGTCCACACACCCCATAAGTAATAAAAATGTCCTAATCATCCCCAAAATACTTCTTAGTTGAGAAGACATTTGCCCTCCTGGCTTCTGAGAGTGATTTCTGCACATTCAATTCAATGGTTTCATTTTTCGATCCAAATCTTCTTCAGTGAATAAATGAATGCGGAAACCCATAGTGGATCCATCCCCAGAAAATTTTAAGCTCAAATTGTGCAATTTGTGTCCAGCCCTGGAGCCCTTTTTGAATTACTAAACCTCACAGAATAAATCACCTTTTTCAAAATCTGATTTTTTAGAGAAATTTGAAGCTCTCTGATTGCCTAACGGTGAGTGCCATTGCTGCAGTCAGCCATCTGTGAACACGGTAGGTCAGCTGCCAGACTTACAGTGGGTGCGTGAGAGCCCAGGGGGCTAGCGTCTGTCATCTATTAAAAACGCAGGTCAGCTCGCAAGGCTGGAGTTTACAGTGGGTGCGCCGTGAGAGCCCAGGCTGGCGTCCGTCATCCTATTAACACCTTAAAAAATGCCCCTTATACGCAAGCACGAAAAACAGTCGTGCTGAAGCAGAGTGCGGAAGCGGAAGTGTGAGGAACGAACTTCCAGCCTTTCCTCAGTACACAGTCAAGACCTGGGTAGCTGCTTGCCCTCCCGTATGTGTGTCGGTCCAATTGAGCTTCACTTGGAAATAACTGGTGGTTAACGCTCCTGTTCCACCCAGATGCCCTATGTCTTGGGATTCTTTTTCTCATTTTACTCAACGTGGTGGAGAAAAATTTTCTCTGTTCTTTGTTCTCTGTCCGTGCTCCATACTCATGTCCTCTGAATAACCTACATCTGGTCAAAGTTTCACTGTACCTCCCTTGTACAATTCAGAGGAATTTTTTTACCAGCTATTTTGTACATTGCAAGTTTTTTTGTAGTTTAATTCTAGAGAAAAACACATATTTTAAAATAGGATGAATCCCACAATGTCTTTGTTTACTCTTTTTTAATTGTAATTAATTGGGTTGTCTCAATACTGGGATTGCTAGCTATTGTTAAGAGATCTTGCAAAAACAAGTCATTTTTCAATATTGTGTCCATTTAACAGTGTCATACTAATTACCTGTTTTGATCAGCACCATTCACCCTTGAGCACTTTTGACAATTGTGAAGAACAAATGTCTGTTAGAAACCACATTTTTTTTACAATAGGACTGTAGTCTAGCTGCATTTCACAGCAAAATGCCCCAAAAAAATTCAAACATGACCCATGGGACGAGCACTTTGGACATGGTCGAAGAACAAATGTATGTTAGAAAACAACATTTTTTTTATAATAGGACCTTTAGTAAGCAGATGCACAGCAAAATGCCCCAAGAATTCTAAGACATGACCCTTGAGCCACCATTGACAATTGTGAAGAACAAATGTCTGATAGCAACATTTTTTTTTAGAATAGGACTGTAGTATAGCTGCATTTCAACGCGTATGACCCAAAAAAATTATAAAAATGAATTCTCAGCCACTGTTAAAAATTGTGAGGGAAAAAGAATGCCACTTAGAAAGCCACATTTGTTCCAAAGCACCATGATTATGCTGTATTTTCACAGCAACATGACCTCAAAATTCACTGACCATGCGAAAACTTTTCTAAAGATAAAGAGAGTAAATGGAATTCGGTGTTGTCATGAAACCTTGCTGTTCTATTACAGTCTCCTCACAGCAAAACCAGCAAAAGAAGGTTGTGAAAAGAGAATATATTTGCAGTAAGAAATGATCATTTTAAAAAAAAGTTTTCAAGAGGACCATTTCTGTTTGAAGAGGAATGTGGAAGTAGACCGGCAACTAATCGGTGACCCTTGGCCCAATTGGGGCCACAACATCATCAGAGAATCCTATGCCTGATTCATCTTGATGAAAGTTCAATCGATCACATTATCTGTGGAAAGCGGATTTCTGCGTTTTTCTTGTAATGACTCCTCCAGCTTGTGGTAGGTCCGCTCAGATGATGGACGTGGCTGCTGGGAAGGACAAACACCTTATGGCGTGGCGAAGCGAGCTCGGACCATCATCCATTTTTGGATCCCAGAGTCTATTGGGTCCGGAACACTACAAAAACATCGGTGTTGCTGACGCAGATAGTCGTGCACCATTGATCTTTAAGCTGGTCTTCTGTGTGGTGTATGTGTGCACTGCATTTGATGCGGTGGTGAGGTGGTAAATAATGATTGCCTGAGGTCAACCATTTAGGCTTCTGCCCACCTTTGCCTGTGTGCCGCTACGGCTGCTTGGCACTCTTGGACGGACCAAGTCACCTGGGTTGATGATGATGATGATGCGAGCATTTGCCGGATCTAAAAGTGGTCTTTTCCAGCAGAATTTGCGTTGCGAGCGCTTATCACTGGATGAGGGGAGGGGAAGATGATGGGTAGGTGTCAGTACGGGTCCCGCCTCAAAAAAAGGGCGCGGGGGCGGTCGACAGAAGTCTGCTGATATGATTCGCCAGCCACGGTCAGCGGAAACCCGCTCTCGCTTATCGCGTCAAAAAAGGTCCAGACCTCTCAAGCATGGGCTTCTTTGAGCAAGCCTTTGATTCACCAGCGGATGTCATATGACAGCCTTTGCCGTAAACGCCTAAGTAGAGGGCAAGAATCTTAGGTGTTTATCCACCACAACATGTCTAGTCACTTTGCAGCGAATGATGATTTTGAAATGGGGGGAACATTTGGGCCCAAAAAAGGCCCAACCGGCGGGTTTCCAACCCATGTCCCCCTTGTCTCCGCCTCCCCCCCGCCACCCCAAGCTTTCCCTCGCTCCCCATTTCTCTCAGGTCATGATCAGGATCACCCTCCGCTTCAGCCCCCCGCCCCGAGTACCACCAGCCCCACCAAAAAGGGACCCCCTACCCTTCCCTTTCCAGTTTGACCGCTCCCCCGGTCGGGGGCCAGTCTAGCACCCACCTTCTTTTCCCCCTTTGGGAGCAGAAGAAACATTTTAACCCCAAACCACCCCAAAAAACCAAAACCTAAATGTGGGCATTGCCGGCTTTTGGCCTTTGGAAATGTTGCCTTTCGTCGGGTGGACACAGTGGGTTCCCCACGTCTGGCCCTTCCCCTCCCCCCAAATCCGGCCGGCAGGCATTTTTTCCCCGAAAAGCCGCCCTCCCCTGGCCGCCACGTGTCATCAAAAATTCTCAGCGTGTTGTCTGCATCTTTTCCCCGGCAAATTCATCTCACCCCCGATACATGGACTATAAGCACGGCCAAGGCCGTATATCTCTGTACAGCTCACGGGTGGCGGGGAGGATGTCTCTGGTGGTGAGGGTTGGGTCTCAGGTCGGCCACGCTTTTCAAAACCGAGGATGGTGCGGGGGTTTTTTCCCCCCAAGGTCTCTGGTGGCATCACGGGCCGAGAAACCGGGCCGTGTTGAATTAATCTGTCTTGGGCCCTCTATCTCATCTCACCACCAATTATTTGGTATTTTCCGGGCCCCCAATCGACTTCGGGATATCCAAAATGGATGAATGGCCAGCTTCGCCCCACGCCATAAGGTGTTGCCCTTTCCCCCAGCAGCCAGCGTCATATCTGAGGGACCTTCAGCACAGCTGGGGGTCATTACAGAAAACGCTCCTGTTTCCACAGATAATATGGATCGTTTGATTTCATCAAGATAAAAGGCGTGGTCCTGAGATTTATGGCCCCAAATTTGGGGGCCCCAATACCGTCTACTTCACTTTCCCTTTTTAAAAACAGAAATGGTCCTCTTAAAAAAAATGTTTTAAAATGATAATTTCTTACTGCAATTTTTATTCTCATTCCCCAAAAAGGTCATTTTGCTGGTTTTGGGGTGAGGAGCTGAAAAAGACACCTTGTACACAGTTTCAGAAAAAAGTATTCCATTTACTCACTTCATTTTTTAATTTTTTCCACTGTAAAGGGTTTTTGGGGGTCGGTGCTGTGAATACAGTTTTAATCAAGGTCCTTTGGAACAGAAATGGGTTTTCATTGGCATTTCTCCTACAATTTTTTTCGTGGCTAGAAATCTTTTTTTTTTAATTTTTTGGGTTATGGTGTGAATACAGCTATATACAATCCTATTTTAAAAAATGTGGGTTTTAAAAAGACATTTGTTTTTACAATTTCAAAGTGGCCCAAGGGGATGTTTTGAAATTTTTTGGGGGATGTTGCTGTGAAAAAACAGCTTACTACAGGCCTATTATAAAAAATGTGGTTTCTAAAAGACATTTGTTTTTCCCAAATTTTCAACATGTTCATGTTGTTGTTAGGGTCATTTTTGAATTTTTTTGGGGGATGGTGTGTAAAAAACGGAATAGGTACGACATGTTAATGGACAAATTGCAAAATGACTTTTTTTTGCAAGATCTTTAACATAAAATAGAATCCCTTTTATGAAACAAACCCTTTAATACAATAAAAAAAAAAGAAACAAAGACGTGGGGGATTCCCTCCTATTTTAAAAAAAGTGTTTTTAAATTAAACTATAAAAAAAAAGCATGTACAAAATGCTGATACAAAATTTTCCCCTGAATGTACAAGGGGGGTACAGGAAGCTTGAAAAATGTAGGTTATTAGAGGCATGGAGTATGGAGCACATTCGCCACCCCAAGAAAAGAGACAATTTCCCCAAAAAGTTTAATAAAACGAGAAAGGAAAACCAAAAAAAAGGGCACCCGGGTGAAAAGGGGCGTTAACCACCAGCATTTCCCAAATGAGCTCAATTGGTACACTCATTCGGAGGGGGGAAGGCTCTTAGAGGCAGAAATTTCTCAATCGACCCAAGTCTTTACTGTGTACTGAGGAAGGCTGGGGGTCTTAGTACACTTCCGCTTCCGATCGGGTTTAGCACGATGTTTTTGTTCTGGGCATAAGGGCATTTTTTCCATGTTAATAATTTACGAGCCGCCTTGGCTCTCCCGCACCCACTTAACCCGGGCCTTAGTGAACCCGGTGTTAATAGGTGACGAACACCAACCTGGGTCTCCCCCACCCACTGTAACTCCGCCCTGTAGTGAACCTAGGATCCCCCTTTTTCAGCCTCACCTGCCTTGATCAGTAATTTCCTTCAACCCACTTGACAGTAGAATGCAGGATTTTCAGACAGGCCTTGTTGACCTACCGGGGACATCTGTTTCGTGTTCTTCACATTCTAATGTCACGGTGGAACAATGTCACCAGTAGAATGGCAAGTACCTCTAGCTGCAGCAGTATTGGAAAACAAGTTGTTTTTAATATAGTTTATTTCTTATTGCGAAATTTTCTGCTGATGGTCCATAAAGGCACCTGTGCGGGTTTTTGGGTCATGCTGCGTTACAGGATATGGATAGTCAATGTCCATTTCACTAAAATACTGCTTCAAAGACTCATTTTTCCGGCACTTTTTAATCTGTGGGTCATGTAGATTTAAGGGTCATGCTGCGGTCCAGGGCAGGGATAGTCAATGTCCAGTTCACCTAAAATGGTGGTTCAAAGACTACTTTTTCCAACACTTTTTAATCTGTGGGTCATGCAGGTTTGAGGGTCATGCTGCGGTACAGGACAGGTATAGTCAATGTCCAGTTCAACTAAAATGGTGGTTCAAAGACTCCTTTTTCAGGCACTTTTTAATCTGTGGGTCATGCGGGTTTTGGGGTCATGCTGCGGTCCAGGACAGGCATAGTCAATGTCCTATTCAACTAAAATGGTGGTTCAAAGACTACTTTCTTCCGGCACTTTTTAATCTGTGGGTCACGTGGGTTTCGGGGTCATGCTGTTTTACAGGACAGGTATAGTCAATGTCCAGTTCAACTAAAATGATGATTCAAATAATGCTGCCTTCTGGCACTTTTTAATTTGTGGGTCATGCAGGTTTAAGGGTCATGCTATGGTACAAGACAGGGATAGTGAATAGACTTGTCAGTTTTTTTCTGTGACTCTTGTTGCCTAATTTTCTTGCCTAAGATGTAGCACGTATCCAGTATACTGTTGCGGCTATCGGAACAATAGTTGACACAATCGCTCATCACTACTTACAATCTTAAAGTAGTAAATTATATATATCGGAAGATTTTGCATAAAAAAACATAAAAGCTAAAAATATGAACAAAATGTTATAATTAACCTTATTTTTCATTGAAAATAGAAATAAATGAACTGTGCATTAGTCTCTATAGAGGACAATAGAAAAAAAATATTAGAATACAGAATTAACTGTTCCTAACAATGAGTGAAACTTATAGGTTTTTATCTGTTGTAACAGCCTGTAGGCGGTAGCTCAAATGGTAGTCCCAGATAAAGCAGACTGGTAGGCCAAGGCTCAGGGATAACACACGTGGTTTATTTTATCCAAACATCCACAGGAGGTAAATCTTGCTCAAGGGTATCAACACAAAACATCAGCTTACTTCAGCTTTAAAACAGTTGCATATAAATCCTCCGCCAGTGCTTGACGGTCTCACCCGTTGGATGCTTTGGTAGTGGATCCAATCCTCCTTGAAAGGGCAGAGCACACTGAACACCTACAGCACAGAGCTCTTTCCTCTACACACAGACACACACCTCAATCTTGGAACCACACACTGTCTCTCACTAGCTCCAGGCTCTTACAGGCCTGGTAAAGCCTGGACCTGGAGTGTGGGAATAGCCGTCCCACCCATCTCTTCGGCCATTCCAGTAAAAGCCGGACCCGGATCA
Source organism: Phyllomedusa bahiana (assembly GCA_025379985.1). Taxonomy (NCBI): domain Eukaryota; kingdom Metazoa; phylum Chordata; class Amphibia; order Anura; family Hylidae; genus Phyllomedusa; species Phyllomedusa bahiana. The sequence goes on along the minus strand of JAODAL010001120.1, from coordinate 202,664 downwards.
GCCGCTTAAGGCAGCTGTTCTATACTAATCAAATAGGTGTCAGCAACCAAGTGTTTACTGACACAAAAGATACCTTGGCTTTTACCTCACCGATGCCAGGGACCTCGGTGACACATAACGCCCATCCACATTGGCACCTTGTGCCCTCTTATAAGCCTTATAACAAGATTGAGATTGATAGTTGTGTAGGAGGGTGAGCATTGTGATGTGTATAGAAAGAGAAACATTTGACCTATGACTGACACTAATGGCCTAATTGACTCTTGTGATGTGAAACAGTAGCTCTGCCTTTTGGTAGTGATAGGAGAATATGCCCATGTATAGTTCTATACTATAGTACTATATCTCCTATTACTGCTAAAAGGCAGAGCTACTGTTTTACGCCACAAGAGCCAATTAGGCCATTATAGTCATTCATAGGTAAAATGTTTCTTTTTCTATACACATCACAAGGCTCTCCCTCCTATAGACCCGTCATTCTCAGTATTCTAATAGTTTTTTTACCCACCTCTATAGAGACTAACGTACAGTTTTCAATTAAAAATTAATCATGTTAATTATAAAATGGTGTTCATTTTTTTCAGTAAAATCTTACAAAATATATATTTTTAGACTTTTAGATTATAAGGATTTTTTTAGAGGTCAGGATTTTGCAAGCTGTAAAAACTTTTTATCAACATTTTTTTGGGTTCAAGTCAGATCTCAATCACTGTTTAAATGTGATTTTCCTGGTATTCTAGATAGAGGATTAGCTGACTCCTAAGGTCTCACTGAGACCTAAGTTTCACCCAGCAAGATAACTATGTTTATATTCACTATGGTACAGGGTAAAGAACTCCTTAGACAAAATTACGGAGTGCTGTGGGAACTAAGCGCTTGGAGGAGGTATGCAGCAGGACACTTAAAATAATCTTTTTGTCCACATTTATTAAAATCCAGTAGTACAGAGACAGAACGCGTTTCGTGTGTTATCTCACACACTTCTTCAGTATATTCTCCGCAACAGCATGGATTTTTAGCCTATTGTGATGTGTTAGTAATCACTGATAATACTACGATAACTTCATAACTACCTGATTTGGAGCAGGATTTATGGTAGACGCTGATTGGTTTTATAATTTTATATTATATATTTTTGTATTAATTTTATATTCTCTAATTTTATATAGTTTTATAATTATCATAAGTTAGTTTTTATCACTTTAGTGCTGTTAGCTGGGAAATAATTGGTATTTTTTGGCTTATTGGCAATAAGAGTTCATCCAAGACAAATTTGCTCTGGCATGGATTAGTACAACATTTTTGTGCCACATTCTGTCAAGCAATATTCAAAAATGTGTCTAATCTTATGAATGTGCAGCGGACAAAAGTGTCTAGTATGTCGGACATCCACCTGTTTTTGGTGCAAACCTTTTAAACATATGTCGGACATGGTCAATGACTGGCACAGCCCGTTTCATGCTTGTGGGCCAATGTTCTGTCACCTATCTGGGCCCCCTGATGGCTGCTATAACTCTTACCGCTATAGTTACACCCAGGTGTCCATCCATACCTTTCCATTGCAACCTGTCTTTTCATGGTCACTGCAGAGGACCTGTAGAAATCTACTTATATTAAAGGGGTTTTGCCATCTGGCAGAATCCATTCTGAGGCAAGCTCATAGCTTGTTGTAGTGGGGAGATTGCTATGCTTGTGCAGTCCTCCCCGTTGCCTTCTGTGGGAACTTCAAATTTACCCAAGTGAGGGTGCTTGAGTATATTCGGAACTCCCATGGACATGAATGGGGAAGAGCTGTGCATGCATGGCTATTTCCCCATTCTCTAAGGCCAACACACAGCAAGTTATGAGCTGGCCTCAGGATGGATTTTGCCAGATGACTAAACCCCTTTAATATAAGTAGATTTCTACAGGTCCTCTGCAGACTACTAGACTACAAATCAAGAGAGGAATTTTTTGAACAACTTTTTACGGCATGGTTTACTAATATAATATTAAAGATGTACAACGATAATATTAGGTAAAAGTACATAGCAGGGTGCAATATAGAGGATAAGAAATGTGGAAGGGAACCCAGGTTGAATGTTTAACTGTATGGGGCCCAAATATTTGAATTGGCGACAAAAGCCACATCCAATATATCATCCATTTAACAGCTTGGAGCCACAATGTAAGTCATAAGTCCAACCGGAATGATTGTTGGAAGTTCATCAATAAATGTTTTAATCCAGTTTACAAACCAAAAATCATATTGTGTTAGATTTTCTGTTCATAAAGGGTAAAAAATATGTAGAAATATCCAGACCTTTTAAACATGATACTGTTGTTAGTTAGAACGCACTTGAAGTACTTAGGACTTGTACACATCAGAAAGCTTTCATATGCAGGACATGAATTCCATTTAGTGCTGAAAATTGGCAGTTACAGTTTGTCAAATGCATGAAATTTAATAAATGCAGAGTCTTTTGTTCGTCTCTGGAGAAGTTGCACTATGAAGCTGTGTATTGCCATTGGGGACTACAGCTAGGCTTCTTTCCGCCACTGTTTTAAGCACAGGTCACCTGGTTTAATTGCTAATTGTAGTCAGAAGTAACCAATTATTCTTAACCTTTCCCTAACGGAGCAGATATGAGCGGAGCAGTAGGCCTATCTGTTATGTTACCAATCAGCAGCCCTGCACTTTCTGGAGAATGAGATCCTGTTATTGGTCCCAGCTGCTCACCATCAACCAGTACTTACAGAAGAAGAGATTCATTGTACATGCCATGCTAAGTGCATTACAGCAGGCATAATAATAACCATAAAGCCAGTCTGTCAAAAATGCAAAGGATTCTTTATGAATTTTCAAGCTATCATTTTGTTTCTCTAAGAGTGTAATGGGTTTTTCATATCTTAAGTGGATCTCAGATCCGGGCTAATGGCGTATTCTAAAGTAGCAGATGGTATCATGTGATGTTTATAGTCACAGAAGTGAAGAAATACGAATAACTTTAAGAATACAAAAATTCACAAGTCTCTCAATTAAAGTTCTCATAAATGCTTGTTAGCGGTGTTCTACATGACCTTTACATTCCTCAAGAAATTGAGAACACATACGTAACATATGTATAGAAACTATTCTCAGTCCTGTCTTTTTTCTATTCTATTGTAACAGTAATTTCTGTACCAGCTGTGTGAACAGCTCTGTGACCAGACTGTGAAAGAAGCTGCTCTGTCTCTCTTTCTTCCAGAAGGAAGTCCCAGCATGTGTAATAACCGGCATGTATTGAGGTAGTTCGCAACCGGAGCGTGACTAGGAATTGCCTTTTATTGAACAGTTGAACAGACGAACAGTGAGATTTTTCATACATGAAAAAAACTTTGAGATTCTTAGTTCACACGTTTTGATCAAAAAATGTTTAAGCCACAAACGGTGATCTCAAGGCGGGTGGTCCTACGCTTTCTTTACCTCTCAATAGAGCCAAATTCAGAATTCTCATTGGGTCAACCGACCTCCATTATCCAGAGAGAAAAATAAAAAACACCAACCCTGCAAGCTGCACTTATATCACAGCCTGTGAAAGTGTGCGGGGTGCAGGAAACCAAAATGGAGGCATCCCTTCCTCCCTATATAGATTAAAAGCAATATATTTCCAAATACAACATATAGTTCTACACAAAAAAACATCTCTGAAAAACACAAAGTGAACCTGGGTGCCACTGGCAGGGATGCGGCATATATATATATATATATATATATATATATATATATACACGCACACCATTGCCAGTGGCACACCACTGATATAAAAGGGCTATTCACATGGTATCAATCAAAAGATGAGGAACTCATGTACATGGAACTAATCTGTTACATGTAACCAATCCCTAATCTATCCTTTAAAGGGGTTTTCCATGATTTTCAAAAAAACCCTCCACTGATTTTAGCTGCATTATAAAAATTTAACATGTACTAACCTCTCACTCTTGTGCCATTCCAGTGCTAACAGCGCTTCGGTGTCCCCCACTGGTCGCTCAGCAGTGAAGTCTCTCACGTGACCATGACCCAGTTACTACTTGCACACATGGAATGTGACCACCAGGCCAGCTTATGGATCATGTTCACATAAGCAGTGAATGTGACTTTGTTACTGAGTGACCACCAGGAACAACAAAGTTCGGGGTCAAAATAAAATGGTAACACCTGAAGAGGTGAGTACAGGTTAAGTTATTTTTATCTTCAAGCAATTCCAAGCAGTGGGGAGTTTTCAGATAATCTCAGAAAACCCCTTTAAGCATTCATGATTATGGCTTTCTTAGGGATTCATGTTGTAACTATCCCTAAATCTGCACTCATAGACCGCTTTAGGCTCATTCTTCCTACCTAAAATCGGGAAATATTCCAGTGCATGCTGTATGGTTTACAGGGGAAAATATGATTTCTCATAAAAGATCCATGCTCACGGCTTGTGTCTGATCCCTAAATCTGAGGACACTCCTCCAATAAATCACTGACTATAGAAAATATAGACAAAGACATAACCTTTAATGTATTCACTTAAATAGATATATCCAAAAGTAAATCAGAGAAATGTATATAACACAGAAGGCAGCACCTAAGTGTAAAACTACAAGAAATCTACTTGGTATCACATTTGTGTATTATATACTCACGTATCTCAGACAATATGTTTATACTAAGCGAGGTCCTCCATAGAGATATGCGGTATAGTACTGTGTCCCACAGCGTTAAATCCACAATGGTGAAACAGAAGGAAAACAATATCCAGAATCTACTATGGGTATATAAGATATAAGGGGGGCAAAAATAGTTCCCTATTATAAGCACTGCTTAACTGGCAGAGCACTCACCCCAAAAGCGCCGACCCCACCCTACGGTGTCTGACCCTACTGAATCCTAACCAAAAGGGACACTAAAGAACTATAGCCATATTGAATAAATAACCATGTAGATATTCATTAACAAACAACTAAAAAAATTAGCCAGAAAGACAACCAAAGGCCACCAGTAACCAACTCAACAAAGGGTCACAAGTGACCAGCCCAACGCGTTTTCCACAAAATAGATATAGGTTCATCAGGGGGCTAAAAATAAATAGTGGTGGGGCAAATGATAACAAGCTCGCATTGAACGGTGTAGGGGTATAACTTTAACTCCAAGTAGTGACACCGGTGGCCTACAAAAGAAAAAAGATAGAAGCCAGACACTCCTCCAATACAAACTATCATCAAGTTTATCACAAGTTTAAGGTTTTCAACAATAGCATGCAGCAAGCAGATATATCTGTAATGATAAGGAAAAGTGTAGTTTTGATTGGAGACATGGCTTTCAACAGACTGCATAATCCTTAAAATAAATTTAAAGTATGTGTAGAAAGCAGGTATCCATACAGGTATGGAACTGAGGAAGTGTGGTGAGCACACTAAACGCGTATTCCATTATTATCTACAATAAAGTTTCAACTAAAAAGACGTCCAGCGCAGTCATTACCATCCATTTAAAGGAGTATTTTTCTGGGCAAACTGCGAAAAATCTTCACACCTTTTGAAGATTCAATGCGGGTATACTCCAGCAACAGAATAGTAATAGCAATAACTGCCTCTAGCTAACTTTCCCTATGACTACTCCTAAAAGCTTTCACTTAAAAATATCCCTAAGCTACAATTGACCCTAATGCAGTAAGTAGTGATGAGCGATTACGTTGGCTATCGACATCGGGCGATAGTCGATAGTTGGCCACCATCGATAAGGTTTTTCGATAGTGAGCAGTCGATTATGAGCGATGACCATTAAAGTCTATGGGAGAGCAACAACACCTTCATTCTTACACCCAAACAGGGCTGGAGAAGCTGGAATTAACAGCCACAACAGTCAAATGGATACCTGCTACATCTTAGGCACAACACTTAGGCTATAAAAGTCACAGAAAAAAAGTCACACACCATTCACTATCCCTGTCTTGTACCACAGCATGACCCTTAAACCTGCATCACCCACAAATTAAAAAGTGCCAGAAGGCAGTATGAAAATGAACCATCATTTTACTTGAACTGGACATTGAATATCCCTGTCCTGGAACGCAGCATGAGCCCCAAACCTGCATGGCCCCCACATTTAAAAATTGCGGAAAAAGGAGTCTTTCAACCACCATTTTAGTTTAACTGGACATTGACTATACCTGTCCTGGGCCACAGCATGACCCAGGGCCGGAGTTTACAGTGGGTGCGGTTGAGAGCCCAGGCTGGGCGTCCGTCATCTATTAACACGCAGGTTAAAATGCCCTGATGACGCAGCAACGAAAAACTATCGTGCTGAAGCAGAGTGCGGAAGCGGAAGTGTGAGAACTCCAGCCTTCCTCAGTACACAGTAAATACCTGGGTAGCGCTTGCCCCTCCGTATGAGTGTGGACCAATTGAGCTTCACTTGGAAATACTGGTGGTTAACGCTCCTGTTACACCCAGGTGCCCTTTATCTTGGCATTCTTTTTCTCATTTTACTCAACGTGCTGGAGGACATGGTCTCTGTACGTGGTTGCTGCGACAATGAACAAAGCTGGGTTCGCAAAAGTCAAAAAACACATATCTGTTATGTTTTCGTATAATACACGGTATTTTTTGCACCTTTCAATTCACCTGTGGTGACTATAGAATTGCTGTTTTAAGATTTACGTGGATGCTGCGTCAATGAACAAAGCTGGGTGCGCAAAAGTCAAAAAACACGTATCTGTTATGTTTTCGTATAATACACGGTATTTTTTGCACCTTTCAATTCACCTGTGATGACTATAGAATTGCTGTTTTAAGATTTACGTGGATGCTGCGCCAAGGAACAAAGCTGGGTGCGCAAAAGTCAAAAAACACGTATCTGTTATGTTTTCGTATGATACACGGTATTTTTGGCAACAAACAACCTATGCTGACTACAAGATTGCTGGATTGTAATTTATCTGCAAGGTGAATATATCAACACAGGTGGAATGGGTAAAATTGAAAATGAACACCTATCTGAAATGTATACTGATAATAAAAGTGGAGTTTTGCACCTAACAAAGAGACCTGCAGTTACTAGAAATGATGTGTATCCAATATAAGTTCAGGCTGCCCAATATCTAAGAAAATTTCAATAGCAAACTGTTAATAATAAAGATTTTGCAGTGCAATGTCTACACTAAGTCTTGGTGAACTTTATCCAGTGTTCTTTATAGTTAGAGCTTGTCTGTGTTCGCCCGCGGGCCCCCCCCCCCCCCGCTCCCCTGTGACTTTACAGCGGTAGATGCTGCTTTAAATTCTCTAGCTAACTACAAAAAATCATAAAATCGCTAATATAAATAAAATGGAAGGATCACAGTAATAGTAGAGGTTTCTCTGTGCAGAAATGGGACTAATTTCGCTGAGCTCTTTGGCAAAGGCAGAGCGCAGTCCTATTCCTATGGGGACGCTGGGAGACACTGAGGCTGAACGGAGGGCTGTTCTATTTTTAAAGAGGTCATGTATTTTTCCAGCCCAATCGCAACCATACACATCCAGTCATGACGTCGCACACACATCTCACCCTGCTCTATTCTGTAATCTGATTTGCTGGCCGCCAAAATGACAGGAAGCGCCGAAAATGGCGCGATCTTAATAGATGATGCACAGATTTTAACCTTAATGATTGCATGATCTGAAAATTTCGATCACCATAAAAACCTTGCCGATTTCAACTTTGTCGATAAAAATCGCTCAACACTAGCAGTAAGGTTACAGCCACACGGCAAGTGTAAAATGCCTGTTGGATTCTGTTTAAGAATCCGGACAGTAGTTTATCATCTTTTGAATGGTTTTGGGGGATGATTCTGTCTGCGATTTGCGGATTCAGCCGCCCTCCTTTACTATTGAATAATACTCCTTCTGCCCATAAACCGGGTGGAAGATTGTGCATGTTCCATTTATTTGGAACACTGGCAGTCTGAAAATCCGCCCACTAGAAAACTGTGCAGTGTAGACTACAAGGTAGATTTTCTACTGACGTCAGTCAGTTTCCAGATGGTTTTCAAATTCGAAAACCATCTGAAAAACACACTGAAAACCTTTGCCATGTGGATGTACCCTAAATGGCTATAGGACCCAGCAAGTCCCGGGCAGAACCCAACCAAAACTTGACAAAGACCAAACCCATATTTCGTAAAAACTACAAAATCTTAAAATCTTAGGCCAAATGAGAAAAGAGACAAAATACTTCAGCCTTTCAGCTGAGCTAAACAGAGTATGCTAATAAGCTCAGGTGCGTGGCCAGGTCAGCTGACAAGCAATGATCCTGATCAGTTGCCATGCAACCACTCCGAACACAGACAACAAGACAGTCATAACACAGAAACTTCTGCTGACCTAATAAGCAGGAGAGGACAAAATGACGAAAGGGTTCCTGCCATTGCTAAAACAGGATGTACACATCTTAGCACTTAATTTTTTTTATTTTTTGTTTGTATCCTAAATGCAAACGTAGAAAAATTTTGTCTGTTAATAAAATAGTCTTCATGAAAAATATTATTTTATTTCTGTGGAGTGTATATAAATCCTTTACCTAGCTGCTGGTGCTTAATCTCCCACAAAATCTGTCATCTTTGTTTCTTCTACTCCTGATGGGCTCAATGCTCTTTCCCTCCCTATTTATAGTGTTAGCGACAGCATCAAGGAGGGGGAGGTGGCTGTACAGGACAAATCAGAGTATTGCAAAGGGGTAGAGCATTCAAGGATGGCAATGCACAGAGGCTCTATGGAGGAATCGAGAGAGAGAAAAAAGGAAAGCAAGCCCGCACATACAAGGTATACTACCAATCAAAAGTTTTACAAAGCTCAATTTTTTCAATTTTCTATTCATGTTTACACATTTTATTGTCTCAAATATACTTTGAAATAAAAAAAAAAGAAAATTTTGATTTTTATCTCTTTAAAGTAGCGGCTACTTTGAAGAGACAAAAATCTACATTTAGAGCTTTACAAAATTGAGCCACCCTTTCTACAGTTGCATTCAGATATTGTTTAGAAATTTATTCAAAAACTTTGGTACCGGTAGTTCTCAATTGGTTTTTTACTTGGGGGCCCAAAAAAAACTCAAGGATTTTTTAATTTGGAGATTTGCGGGGAATTCTTTTCTTTGAAACCCAAACCACTTCTTCTTGTCTTTTGGGGGTCTTTTCTGAATAACCTAAAAATTTCTTTTTTTGGGTTTAATTGTTTTCCCGTGTATAAACCCCTTTGTAAACCGGGAAATTTATCCCGGGTTTTTTGTCCAATATACCGTGCGAGTTTAAATTTTCTGGACCCAGCAAAAGACCCCCAAAACCTTTCAAGCTTCCTCCCCCCATTTTTGGGACTGTGGTTTGCAGGGCGGGAAAAAAAACACCCCTTTTCCTAACGACAATGAAACAAAAACCATGCATGATGTACTAAATATGTAAAATTTTAATTCCTCTGTCCATAAGACCTTCTTCCACTTTTTCGCAATACACTGCAGGTTCTGCTTTGCCAAGGCAAGACTTTTTTTAATTGTGGCTTTATTAGTTGTACTTGACTTCTGAAACCCTTGCAATAGAAAGTCTTCTTTTTTCATTTTGAAATGGAAATTTTTTAAACTTTTTGCGCTTTAAAGTTTTTGCGTTATAAGTTTTTTCGATACAAAATTTTGCCCTCTCAAAAATTGAAATCTTTTTTTTAAAGTGGTTTTTGGTTTCCACCAGACCTCTCCCTGTAAAAAATTTCTTCCGTTTAAAAGGGGCCTTTTGATGGTTTAAAAAACCCTATATGACGGTCCCCTTGGTTTCTTGGCAATTTCTCGGGTAGAACTGTTTAAATTTTGGGGGGGTTTTTTTTCCCTGAAAAACCTTTTTCCCACATTCTGCCACAAATGGTATTGTAATGTTGCCTGTTCCAATACTGGTTAAAAAAACCCAAAAGAATTACCAAAGGCTGAAAAACCCCTATAGGAATATTTGGACATTAATTAAAAACCTATTATTATTTTTAAATTAACTTTTTTTTTTAAAAAGCCCCATTGATTCCATGGCGTTTGTCATTTGGGGGGGGGTCACAAAAAATGATATGTCAATGGGGTACAATAATGACAATAAAGGGTTTTTAAAAATGGAAAAAAGGAGGGAAAAGAGGCCCCTGCCCGCAAGGCTTAAAAATCTCAAGGGGGGGGAAAAAGGAGACAGGAGGAGAGGGGCAGCATGTTTGTGGGGTAGTCCCATGGAAAGCAGGGTTTTTGGGAAGGTTATGGGAATCCGGGAAGGGAAAATGGGTTTTCGGGTTTTGTTTTAAAGGGCGGTGAGAGGGGCCCGGAGTTGTGTGTTGGGGCAGTGCTTTCCCAAGATTTGGGGGGGGGGGGGGGAAGCGCGAGAAAATTTTGGGGAAAACCGGTTTGTGAGGAGTGTTTAAGAGGAGAACAAGGAAGAAGGTTTCCGTGAGGGCGGAGATTCCCGTGAGGGGAGTTTGGGGGAGTTTTGGGGCAGAGAGTATGGAGGGGAGAGGTTTTGGAGAGATTGTAGGTCAGGTTTAGCAATTGGGAAAGGGATTTCGCTGAGTTTTTGTAGCCGTGAAGGGTTTTTGACAGGGGGGGAGGGCCCAAGGAGTAGGGGAGGGGAGGTGGATAAGCGGGCAGAAGAGTTGCGAAGGGTTTTTTAAGGGGAGAAAAGGTTTGTTTAGTTGGGGGGCCCACAGGAGAATGTTGCAGTTAGTAAAGGAAGGGGGATGACAAGGGCATGGAAAGGGAGAATTTTTGTGGGTGTCGAAGTTGGGAAAACGAACGGAAATTGCAGAGAACTTTTTTTTCCCGGTGGAACCCGGCAGGCAGAGGTGGGGTTTTTGGAAATTTTGTGGTTTAAAAGGAACAGAGGGGGGAGTCGAGGATTCCCCCCAAGGCAGCGGACTTGGGGAAAAACACGTGAGGGGGTTTTTAAAAAGCCATTGACTTGTTTGGAGAGTTTCAGGGGGAGGGATGGGGGGGACGGGTGGAAAGATGATGAATTCTGTTTTTTTCCAATTTTTTTTAGGGCCCGGGAAGGGGAAAAAGGAGGAAATGGACGATAGACAGTCGGGGGACCCGGGAGGGGAAAGAGGTGCCCTCTGGGCCCGGGGAGATAAAAAGCGGGGTTTGTCATCAGCATACAGGGGTTAATGAAAACCATGTGAAGCTATGGGGTTGACCCGCCCCAAAGGGTGTTGGGTAGAAAAGAGTAAAGGACCCCGGGGCCCGACCCCTGGGGGACACCAACAGGAAAAGAGGCCCGGGGGGAGGAGATTTGGGCCCGGAAAGGGACGGTTTAAAAGGTTCCCATCAGAAAAGGGCGAGGGATCCCGGAAAGAGCCCAAATTGTGATGCGGGGGAGGGGAGGATGTGTAACAGAAGGGAAATTTGGTTTGACAGTGTCAAAAGGCCCGAGGACAAGTCTAGGGAAAGGGGAAAGGGGGCAGAAGTACTGGCGTGGGCTTTTGGGGGGTTGCTTTGGTCCTTGGTGCCCCCCTTTGGGTTTGGGCAGTTTCGGTCGAGTGGTTGGGGTCGGGAAAACCAGATTGTAGTGGGTTTAAGAAGAGGGGTTGGAGGGAGGGGGGAGGGGGCGTTGGGAAAGGGGTTTGAGTGCTGGGGGCGAGGAGTTTTGGAAAGGGAAAAGGGGGGCAGTGAGGTTTTGGGGGGATTTGTTGGACAGAGAGGGGGAACAAGGGGTGTTTTTTTTAAAGGGGGGTGAAAAGGGAGCATGTTTAAAAGGGAGGAAGGGAAAATTGGGCCCCGGGTGAGCGATAAGTTGAAAAAGATGGGTTAGGGTTGGGATGAAGCCGCACTAAGGTCTGGGATAAGGTTTTGATGGCCCCGTGGGTCAAGTTACAGGTGGGTGAGGTTGGTTTTGGGCAGTTTGGAGGAAAGTTATCATGTGTAAAAAGTGGGAAAACAAAATTTAAGGGGGGAAAGAGCATTGTGCCCGATATAGAGGAAGGTGGGAGGGGACTTTGGGGGGTGAAACTTTCTCTGATAATGTTGATCTTGTGTAGGAAGTGAATGGCCCAAAAAGTCCCCGCTCAAAGGAAAAAGGGGGGGGGAGGAGGGGCTGGGTTTGGGGGGAGAAAAAGAGTTTTAAAAGGGGTTTTAATAGTTTTTCTGGGGGTTTTGAGCAGAGAGGATATGAGATTGGGGGGAAGGGGGTCCTGTTTGGCTAGGGTGAAATGCCCGATTTTAAATGTAAAGTAGTGATTGTTTGTATGGGCAAGTGTCGGGTTTGGGGGAAATTTTTTTCCAAGGGGGCATTCTGCAATTTGGCTGGAACTGCCTTTAGCGTTTAGGGGGGAAATGTGTGTTTTTTCAGGGTTGTTTTGTTTTATTTTGGGGTTTGTTGGTTTTGGGGAGGGGGGGGACTGGGGGGGGGGTCAAGGATGGGGTTTTGATTGTTTGGTTGTAGGAAAATGGTGGTGCGTTTTGGGGCATTTTAAAAGGGTTGGTAGAAAGAATTTTAAAAAGGGAAAAGAGAAAAGTGTGAGGGTTGAAAGGTTTTTTTTAAGTTCCCGTGGGGGGTGCCTAGATGTGGGACCCGGAGGGCCCGGGGGGGTGGAGATTGGGGGGAAAGGGAGCGATTGTGGTCAGTTTTGGGGTGGGGGGGGTTTTTTAGAAGTCGATAGGGGGAGAAAGGGGCGTGAAGATGAGGTCCAGTTTTGTGCCATCTTTTTGAGTGGCTCCGAGGTTTCCCCTGGGAGAGATTCAAAGGGGAGAACAGGTTTAAAGGGGTTTGTTGGAAGCAGGGGTTGGGGGGGTTCAAAAAGGGTTTTTGAAGTCTCCCCCTGATAATAGTGGGGGTGTCGGTGGAAAGAAAAAAGGTTTTGAGCCCGGAAAAACAAAGTGGTAAGGAAGGCGGTTTTAAAAGGGCTGGGGGGCCCGGGTTTGACAAAAAAGCCACTTTTAAGGGTTGGAAGGGGATATGGGACAGGGGTGCAACCCCAAAGGAGGAAAAGGGGTGAGGGGAAAGGGCGGGTTTTTTAAGGGGGAAAAGGGGGTGTAGCAGCGAAAAGGAAAGGTTTAAATCCCCCATTTTTGTTTTAAAGGGGGGGGGGGTTTGGGGTGGGTTTTTAAGGGCCCCCAAAGGAGGGAAGAGGGGGCTTTGAGGGGGTCGCCATTTTTTTCGGGCAAAACCAAGGAAAGGGGTAAATTTCTTGAGTAAAATAAATCTGTATGTAGGAAAAATTTTTTTACTTTCAGAACCCGGGATTCCGAGAGCTCCAAGGAGGGGATAGGGGAGGGAGGGTTTAGAGGGAGTGCTTCAGGTTGATTTGGGGTTAAAAGAATTTGTAGTGGTGCATCGGTTGAAGAGGGGAAGGGCAAAAGGTGGGGAAAAAGCTTTGGGGGGGCCCGGGGGTTTGGGGGGGTAGGGCCCCAGCAGCCAGGAGCAGTAGAGAGAGGGGTGAGCAGGTTGGGGGTAGGAAAACCCAAAAAGGGGTTTAAACCGGGGTTTGTTTGGTTCGGAGGGCAATTTAAAAGTGGGGGAAGAGGTTGGTGGCAGCCAGACAAGGTGAAAAAGGGTTTTGAAAGCATGGAGGATGTAGGCATTGCCCCAAACGAGGGTTTTTTGGGGTTTTGAAATTAGTGCAAAGGGAAATGGAGATAGAGGGGTAACCCGGGGGGAAGGAAAAGCATAGTGCCCCGACAGTTTAGAAAAATTGTAAATGAAAAAGATGAATAGCTTTACTTGAAAACCCGGTTCCCAATTTTTGGTTTTAAATTTACCACCCCTTGAGCGGGCACTTTGAAAAGGGCCACCCGTGACAAAGGCCAAAACGGGTTGACTTTTTTTTGTGCCCTTGGGGGGCAAATAGGGTTTAAAAGGGAGAAACATAATCAAATGGGGATGGGAGCAGTAGTGGAAACAAAGGTAGAAGCATACATCAAATGGAAAGGGTGGGAGCAAATAATGGATCAAAAAAGTAGAAGCATTTCATTTAAATGGGGGGATGGGAGCAAGGGAATGGATCAAAGGTAGAAGCATAAAACAAAGGGGGGATGGGAGCAGGGAGTGGGTCAAAAGGGAGAAGCTTTTGGGATGGGGGAAAAAAAAAAGGGTTCGTCAGGATTGAAGAAGGAAAATTTCCTGGAAACTAAAATTAAAATGTGAATTTTGGTTAAATTTACCCCCCTAAGGCCATGTTTTAAAAACGGCCTTTTAAAATGGGCCGTATTTTTGGTCCCTTCATTTCGCGCCCGCCAAAGGGCGCAATTTCGGGGGCCGGGGAAAACGGCCCCATTCATACAGGTAATTCACAGTTCTCACAGATGAACTAGTGGATTACGTAACCTTCCTCTCCGCCAGGCGAATCCGCGGGGGGGAGATTAATTCTTTACCGTACTTTCTAGCGGCGTATACGCGCCCGTAGCAAGTGATAGATTAAATGGGCCGGCGATTGTAGCCGCCCCACATGCTTCTCCACACACTCCCGCCCGCAACCCGTCACACGGCGGTAATTGCCGGGGGTTTGTTAATTAGTCGCATTTAAGACCGTGTGAACATAGCCTTAGAGTGGGCAGTCCCCGGGGTTATCTTACGGGTTAGGGAACTGTAGGTTGTTCTTAAGTGGAATTTGTATCGTAAGTCGGAAACAATATATTTAGTACAGGGTCTTGGTGTCATGGCGTAATATGTATGGTGTGTAGATTATAGAAGGTATTTGTCCCTAGAGCAGGGTTATATGTCCCCCATAGAAGGTTATAGGCAGGTATGTCCCCATAGGTAGGTATATGTCCCAAATAGCAGGTAATAGGCAGGTATGTCCCCATAGGATAGGTATATGTCCCCCATAGAAGCTAATGGCAGGTATGTTCCCCCATAGCAAGGTATGGTAGGTTATGTCCCCCATAGCCAGGTATAGGCAGGTATGTCCCATGGCAGCTATGGGCAGGTATGTCCGCCATTAGGCAGCTTTAGGGCAGGTAGTTCCCCCATAGGAAAGCTAATGGGCAGGTTGTCTCCATAGTCAGGTATAGGCAGGTTTGGTCCCCCATAGGTAGTAAAGCTATACCGGCAGGTATGTCCCCATAGGCAGATATAGCAGGTATGTCCCCCATAGCATAGCTATAGGCAGAGCCTATTAAAACAAAAAACACAGATTTTCACCACAGTCCCGCCGCTTTCCCGTCTGTCACCTCCGGCTCTGTTTCCTGCACAGGCGGGTAGATGTCACATCAGGCTGTGCACGGCAGTCGTGATGACATTTGCGCGCACTGTCATGATGCTGCGAGCCCTCCGGGAAGGCACGCATGTCCTGCTTGCTCGGGCCTTCCGGAGGTCTATTGCAGACGCAGGGAACCAATCAAGGCGCTCGCTCTCTATGCTCGCATAAAAATAGAGCCGCAAGCAATCCCCGCTGGTGCTCCGGGACCATTGCAGTGACCGGAACGACAACGGGGAGGAGCCGTCAGCTGGCATGAGCTCCTGGTACGAGTCGGCCGTACAGGCTGCAAAGATTATGACCGCGCCCAGGGGCTTTGCGTGTTCAGTCAACCGTCTTGTAACAGGGGAAGTCGTAGTCGGAACACACGTAATTCGAGGGGGCACTCCCTGTCATTTGCTTTCTTGTTGTCTTCCTACTGAATTTAAATACACCTTTAGCTAACTCAATCAGTAACTAGATTATTGTTTCATTTGAGGTTAAAGTATCAGATTGTTTTTATGTTTTCAACTTACTTAACAAACTTTTGAAGCATTTCACATTATTTGCTGTACTAGAACTGTTTCACTGTCAAAAAACAACTTTAAAAAATTGAGGTGCTAAAACTTTTGACAGGTGGTATAGCTTGCAGGAGAGAATCTCTTAGGCTGTGAACAATTATAGAGAATTATAGATAATTATATATAAATGAGTGGCACATGACAATGTCCAATCAGTGTCTGCAGCGATGACATCCCTGTTCGGAAGTGGAAGAATGAAAACAGAAGATGCTGCAACCAGGGACCGGAGGGGAAAATGAAAATTGTTTTGTTTTTTTTTAAAGGGGCTTAGTCCCTGAGTGGACGCTAGAATTTCTATTTTTTTCTTGGGGACTGGCACAACATCCTCTTAATGCAATTTTTTTCAATTCATGATACACTAAATGTATGTAAAAGTTAATTTTTATATGTCAAAGGTTTCCAAAGGATTTTATTCTATTTGTAGTTAAAAATACATTGTCAGAGGCTTGGAGAAAATCTTCTGAATTAAGTAAAATTACTTAGTGTGTTGGTCGCTTACTCGGGGCTCGTAACAGATGAACAGCACAGCCTTCTTTTTCTGATATTACCTCTAATAACAATGAAATAAATTCTGACTAACATTTTTTCTTATAACAAAGCAAGCTTTAATATAATTGTTTCTGATTGCAGGTCAGTTAATATCTTGTTAAGCTTTATACTCAAAAAAAGGACATGTAATAATTAAGTGCATCATGTGACACAAGTCAAAAAAAGCTTTCCTCTTGGGACAGCAATGATAAATGTTGGTTTGCTGTGGAGGCTGCACATTTACTATTAAATTCTAATAGGTACGAGTGAAATGACATCTGCACTTTTACATGACCAGGCTGTCAACCTGCAATTGACCCCGTCACCACCAGTTTCCTAAGTGAAATAGGCTAGATTCACACGCACAGGACAATGCAGTTTTAAGCTGTTAATTTTTTTTTTTAATACAAATTTAGGCATATCCTGGAATTTAGGCTGTATTAAAACAAGAAAAGATTTATTTATTTATTTTTGGTGTGCCAATAGTTTTCTGGGTACAAATTCACATCAAAAACTAGAATGGGAATTTGGCTTTGGATACTGTACTGTACAAATGTTTTTGGGAGGTGTCAAAAAATGTTGCTAAGTAAGAATGCTAAAAAATAAAAGTGTTTATAATTTTATTTTTTTGCAGTTAAAATGTAAAGTTAATGAAGATAAGGGAATCAAAATCAGATCAGTATTTGGTGTGACCACTTTTCAATTTAGGAGTCCTGAAAGGGATTTTATGGCAACCACATAGCTCTGATCTCATCATTTTAAAGAAGAGACAAAAGGGTCTGAGCAGCTACATCCACAGAAGTTCTGTCATTACTTCTCCAAGATGTTTGGAACAACCTCCCTGCCGAGTTCCTTAAAAAAAAAAAAGTGTTTTGCAAAGGGTGGTCACACCAACACATGTGTCTACATAATTAAAACCTAGTTGATATCCTTATAAAATTAGAGTTAATAAAAAACTACACGAAATAACTTAATGCTACAAATAATAATTTCCAAGATCTTAAAATCTTTTCATGTATTTTATTATTCTCTTTAAAGGAAGATAGAAGAAGAGACAGATTTCAACATAGAATTGTATGATCTTCTTCCCATCGCAGATTATTACTCTGTGTAGAAGAAATCCTTTCTGTATGTTTCAGCGCTCTTGGCGTGTGTTCGCTCGTTAGTGTGTTAGTCAGCTGTTATTGCTTATAGGTTGTAAAGTAATCGAGAGATGTAACGTTCACCAATTAGACTCTATGATTAAATACTACTGTTAATGTTCTAATTAAGCTGTAGAAAATTTGATTCTAAGAGTGACCCCTCAAGAATAACATGACGTAATATATGTAGAGTATTGAATAGAAGTAAAAAAAGTTATGGCATCTGTGATAAGACTCAGAGGGATAATTATAAAAACACGAATATGGCTCTCAGCCGTTAAAGGGTGTTTTTTAAAAAACTCACCTTCACATTACGCACGAACCTCCTTTTTTCACCATAATGGTCACTTAAAATAAGAAAATTAAACCATACTATACTATTCCCCATTACACACCGCTCGCTGCTCCAAGACATCCAAATTGATCGCTCTCCAGTATGACTAGCAGTAACATGTCTCATGTTATTTAAAAGCATGTTATCACCCCCAGAGCTCTGGGATTAGCTTGCAGAAATTCTCTATGTGTGATATATGTTAATGTAATGCTTATTCGATGTGACGGCTGGGATTGGGGTACGGAGGGGAAAACACTGGAGAATTCTCTTTAACACTGCTAGAAATGGAGATGATAGATGGTATACGTAAGTCTATGCGGTTACGTATCTTTCCTGTGTTTTTAGATTCTAAGATAAATCAGGTCAATGGCTAGGGACCTAAGTTTTTAGAGTTTTGTTAAAGTCCACTTTAATATTGAGAACTTGTACTCATCGTCGAAAAAACTGCATAGATTGATCTTTGCAATTGGTTGCTAGTAGATCGTTAGTATTAGCAGCAGGGCTGGCAGATTGATATATACTTTTTGTGGGGAAAAACACATGCTACCGTAGGATGTCCCAGTAGGTGGGTTATCAGAGTGATTGGCAGCCCTTCATGGTGGATGAGTGTGCATCAAGTATAGTAGTCAGTCTTAAAAGATTATGGACTGCACCACTGGAACTCCTTTAACCCGAAGCAGGGAATTTAAAATTAATAAAAATTTATAAAAAACAATCGTTTATGGATCTTTCTCCACACAGCGGAACATATATAAAAACTGCCATCACGCTTGAACTCTTTATGTATGATGCTCTCTTATACACATGCTGTAAATAAGGATCAATGTTTATATAAAATTAAACATGTTTTCTGTAGTACGTGATTAAAAACCATGATAAATGAACAGAAGAACTTCAAATATCTACTATAGATCAAAAATAATACATGCAAGAGGAAAACTATAGTGTCTAGTTATTCCTTACATGGACACATAAATAAAGACTATAACTGCTCTTCCTATCAAACAAATTAGGTGATGTATCGCCCCGTAAGTGGCGTTCCCGCACCCACCTGACACTATCTCGATAGGCCCGCTCAACAAATTAGTAGTCCATCTCCCACTCACAATAATGTTTGCACCCCTCAATAAAGATCCTGCTTGGCCACATAGGGAAACTAATATATGGCCGAATATAGGTAGATTATATGGATGTAATCAAACTGTGCTACTGCAAAGTACAGAGGAGTAGAGAAAAGAGAGTACTTGCTCATATTATTGCAACATACTTTCATATTTGGTGCCCCAATGATAAGAAAAGGCATGATTGTTTTAGGTATGTGCCAATCTTACTTACCTGATACTGGTGGTGACTCTTCTCTAGCAAAATAAAGACAGAGAAAAGTTTATACTTAGCGACTAGAAGTGGCAGCAGCTAAAACAATAAAAATTATGACATTTCAAAAACTCATCTGAAGAGTAGTAGGACGCCCTGCTGCTTACTAAATAGCAACAAAACAGAAAGATCCTTTCACCCGTTCCGGGTTTGGTGTAATTACAAGAATCGGTACTTTCCAGTCTTAACCGTGGCTTGATGGAAAGATGCGCTGAATGCGCACCACATTGACGCTACAGATAAATCAGCTCGATCGCTATATGAACGTCAAGCGTAGTGCGATATCTTAGAGATCTACAGGGGAGGGATGCTGGCAAGCCGAGTCTGTATGTCTCTCTGGCGCATTGGCGCGGAACACGTACCAGATGATTACGAGCGAAAGCATAGGCGTTGATGATAATGAAAGATGTGGACAAGTGTTCATGTCAAAGAGCATCATATCTCGCAATTATAATAACGATATTTAACGCTGAAAATACCTAAAGGAATCTCCAAATAAAGGTCAAGTGTAAGAATAGTATCCTATAGCAATTAAAACAGACAGAGGAGGTTATATAGAGATATTTAGCCTGTTATCAAATTGCTTCCTATCTACTATAGCAAATTCTCCGCTATGACCTCAATAACTATAGCTAGAAGGAAAAATCATGTTTAGGGACAGTACTAGAGACGTTTTCTTACGACCACCTACTAACACTTTCACTGTCAAGTGAGAGAAAGCGAAGTTCAGATATATATAATACGCCCTCAAATCCTAGACACGAGGTTATAAGAATGGTAAATGTGAAATTGTTCACAAGGTCATCTCGTGGGTATAAGATACCCATAGATAAGAATTCGCTTCGGAGAATTTATAAAGTTCATAGAGAATCTTTAAACTAATCGATTGATCTAATCATATCGCTCTCAGGTGTTTAAATTTTATCTCATCCAGACGAGATGCGCAAACTGTGAACTATAAGGTTCCTGTACTATTGAGTCCCATACGTACTCTAGAATCATAAAACCTTTTAACCTGGTTGCAAGGATTTAACATCTGTTTCGATTAGAAAACCGTACTTGGAAAAACTATTTTTTGCTTGGTAGAGGAAGAAAAACAGAGGCTGAAAGTTATCTTCATGATAATTTAGGATATTCCTCACTCTACAGAGTATGTTAGGCAAAATAGGTGATGTGCAGCGGACTACTATATATTTAGTCTATCAAAGTATATCCCCTGCAGAACAGACTCTTTAGGAACGGGCCAATCACTAAATCTGATAACAATAAGATGCTCTAAGATTGCCCTCTTTGGAGATGGTCTCCTGTGTTTTTCGAGCGCCACTATTTTTTTTCTAAGGAACTAGTTCAAAGAGATCTGACTAAACTTAAGATTCCTAATAAAAACAATGGGCTACATGTATTCATCTCGCCACGTCAATCGGGGAGCAACCTATTTGGCCTAGTTTCTCCGGTGAAAATTTGCGCCTTCTGATTTATGCGCGCGCGTGGGGCGCTAGCGCTCATACATACTATGTAAAGTACCCCGCGCCTCGCCAGTGTTGGGGGCAGTTCGGGGGACTTTGGCTCTAGTGCGCGCCGCGCCTATTGATTCGCCGCCCGAAGGTTAGTGCACTCCATACATACACATGTAAAGTTCAGACCCGCGCACTCGCTCTCAGTGCTGTTGGGGGCAGTCGTGGGAGTTTGGGCGCAGCACAATAGATAGTGCGGCGCTGGCGCTAAGTTCGCCTGGCACGAGGTAGGTCTGCGCCTCATACATGCGGCGGCTAAAGTCCCGCCTCGCCTCCGACCAGTGTTGTGGAGCGGCTGTGCGGGCTTAGGCGCAGAAGGACTGAGGTTCCTCTATATAAAATGTTTCCGACACGAGAGACAGACTGGAAATCAGCGATGAGAATTACATTCAAAGATGTCCGTGCGGTGTTGAATTAAAAATTGAACTTTATAAAAGTTTATAAATATAAACGACATTGTATCGCAGAAAAAGAGCCAAACCTACTAAAAAAAGACATAAATAAAATCAATCTGCCTAAAAATCCACGACTAAAGAAACGGACGCTCTAACCTTCAGGAATTTGGATATTTGACAATTGCCTGGGAACAATGTATAGTTATTTCTAAAACTATCCATGGAGTGGAAGATGGCTAGAAATTGAAATACCAATTTTGCGTTTCGGCAGAAGCAAGCAATAGAATAGGAGCGATACAGTGAACATTTTAAAACCTTTGGAGAAAGTTGATGGATCCACGATATCATAACAGACTCAAAAATCAGATAGGCGGGACAAAATTCCTAAATGTATAAGCATTAATATACAGAAAGAGCTGAGTTGAGTTTTGAACTAGCGGTGGGCTTTGTCTCACTCTAGGGCCAATCAGACAATTAGGAGTCGTGAAGTGAACATTAAAAACTATGCACGAAGTTTTGACAATCAAACATCATAGGGCGGGACCAGTATCAAGAAGAATACAGCTATACAAAATAGCAGAAAAGAGTGCATTGGTTGTCAGCTAGCCGGGGTGGATCTTTGGCTATCCAGCCCAATCAGAGCACGAGCCATACTTGTCCCATATTGTAGTTTATGACGGACCCGATAGATCGGGGCAATGAAATCTCAGCGCTCACAGCGCCGTGAGGCAATGGGAAAGTATTAGTTAAAATAAGAAATCCGTTTCTTTCTTCTATAGTGTAAATCATTAAATCTCGCAAATAGAGCCTGTAAACATTCTATAAAATAAATCCAATTGAAATCCGAACAACTCATTTGTCGCCCAAGACCGGCGCTAATCAAAAGAGAAAATTGACCAATACTAGGAATTGCCGGGAAAATTACAGTAATTCAAATTGTTTAAACTACTCCAATATTCAAATTCTCGTAAGGCCTTCATTCTCATTGGTCAAGCATAATAACTCTCAGGCCCAATACTAGAATAGGAGCGACAGGGACATTGTCTAACCGATTATGGAGAAAATATTATCGAAAACATCATTTCTTTATTCAGAAAAAACGCAGCGCGGGGTTCACAGCTTACCAGAAATAAACAGCTAAAAAGGCACGAAAAAAGCTGATTTGGAATGAGCTGGTTGGGAGGAGCATTGGCTAGCCGGTCTAATCAGTGCGCACAAGCTACTTTTCATTAGAGTTCTCATGGGGAATATAAGAAGTTAGCCAGGGCGAGAGCTTGTTGTGAATTGGCTATTTTATAAAGAGGCCGCGGTTATTTGGACCAATGGAGATGCGAGCGACGTTTCTTATGGCGTTCTTTAATGCAGTTGGAATAAAACGTTCATGGCAGAAATCAAATGAATAAGCCATCCAGACAGTAATGTTGTAACCCCGTTGTGTATATAAAATGATCATTAATGTTGTGGGGTAAAGATAAGAAAGAAGATATTTTCAGATTCAATAAATTTCATCTTTTATGTCTTTCATGTTTTCCGTTAGCCAAAGGGATCAAAGTAATGGTATGTAACTAAAAATTAAGTAAATATAAATATGGATTTTATTGGAATTAATATTTTTTTTTCTTTACTCCACATATTATTAACATTCTCTATTATACAGATCGGTACAAACTTTTGGAGTCTTTCATTGTTTTGAATTCGGCCATGTTACAGTTTTATTACAGATATGCATTAGAAAACCCATATAGAGCGATCGCTCGCTACTATTGATCATAATAACCGCGCCCTCTTTTAAATTAGCCTCAATCACAAACAGCAGCTCGCTCTTGCATTTCTTATTCACCATAGAACTCTATGAGAAAGTAGCTCGCGCTCTGATTGGCCAGGATCGCAGCACCCGCTAGCTCAACCAATCAGCTTCTTTTCTGCTTTTTTACTGTATTTTGAACCTGTCCCGCCTTTGAATATGATTGAGTCAAATATTCTCCATAGCGTTAGAAGGTCCCCTGTCGCTCCATATTCAAGAATTGGTCACATATTTCTCGAATAGGTTTTATTGGTTCCAACTGTCGCTCCTATTCTGATTGGTGGTTTACTGCACGAACAGAATCAGAAGGGCTTAATACAATTTGCAATTATCGTATTTCCCGGCATTTCTATATTGCAGATTCGATGTAAGCGCCGGACAATCACACCCCAAATCACCGACCAAAAGCTACCTTAGACTTTACAACACCAATCATCATCATATCAGAACTTCTACAGCCTACACTACGAAGAATACATAAAAACGACCCAAAATGACCTGCGATAAATTTATAAATAAATCTCAAAAGTCAGACCATGAAAACGAAAAGAGGAAGAACACATCGAAAAAGGACAATGCTTAACAATGGTCACGACCATCCCTACTTCAGGACCTAACAACATGAATCAAAAATGAAATAAAGCCCTACCACGCGAGTATTGCGACCCCACGAGAAACAGAATTGAAAAACTCGAGGACGTCCATAATAAGGAGCATCGGAAGAACTCTGCAAGACATAAACTCCAGATCTTATTACGAACTTTCGGGAAATACCCATCAAAAAAAACTCAACAAAAAACACCGGACCGAAAAACAAACCATTCATTAAACTCGTGAACAAAGTACCACATGACGCTACCACAACCACGGACTCAAGACAATGGTAAAACCAGACCGAACTACTAAAAAAGACACACAAAGAGCTCAAAATATAAAAAGGAACCCTTACAATAAAAATCAAACCAGAAACTCTACGTTACAAGAAGAATAACCACAAACCGATACACGAAATGAAATCCATAGATACACACCAGAAGGAGCCCCCACATTAAACGAATAACACACAAGGGATAAATAACACACCCCAAGATCATGAATAAAAGAGACTCGTAAAATCAAAACCAAGAAATACACCCTCGATCTCATATACGAACCATACCTACATCCGGGACTTAGGAATATAATATATTAACTGAAAAAAATTAAAACGAAATATAAGAGAACCGACCAATATTCACTAAACAGTCTTAAAACATAGGAAATTAAATTTGAAAGAACCTAACCTAGCGGAATCAAAGAAAACATTCATATAGGGAAACGTGTAGACTTGACAACCTAAAAGACACAAACAGAACCACATATAGATAAACATACACAAGCACTCAAGCCACTAATAACTAAAATGTCAAAATATTGCAAGGATAGAGATTAGAGAAGTCCCCACTATACAAATTTTAAACAGAACAAATTATCCCATTACGATTCACCACAAGACAAATTAAAATACCCAGGATAAAAAAGTGACAAGCAATAAGATAACTGAACAGAACCGAGGAAACACAGACGTAACTAATCACTACCCGTATATACCTAAAAGCATACGGAAATAAATATACTATGAGCTGGAAATTAACAGTAAAAAAAAACATAGAGACGAGCGGGGAAATTCAATAACTCAGCAAGGCAGTTGAACGAAAATCAGAGGAGGGATAAAAGATAAGAACATCACAAATCAATTTTTAAACAACACCTTAGATAATTACGATAAAGGAGTTATTTAATAATCACATCTTAAACCGGGATATAACTATGTAACTACAACAGCCTTTAGAAAAAATACACTAGAAAAATATCTTATCAAAGGACTGTCGGACAAACAGAACTGAATACCAAATTTTTTTCCATAACGACAGGGGACAGAATGATTGAATAAACAAACTACGAAAATTAGTTTTATTACCTATATATAAAATATTTTATCGAATACCAGAGTCTTATATAATACGGAAATTAATCTACAAAGAGTTTATTCAATAACAAATAAGTGACTTCAAAAGGAAAATGATGGACAGATACAAAATCACAAGGGATCGAACAATAGAAGTCTACCAAATTATCAAACCCTTCAGAAAAATAAACGAAACAAATACAAAAAGACAATCCGCACTACGAAGTAAATACAAAGAACCAAACAAAGACGTCACAAGAAACAACAAACTAAAAGATATAGGGAATAAGAGATAAACTAACCATCTTATCTCTCTTCAACAGGAATTTTATTAAACGAAAAATCGAACACTATCGAACCAAATGCAATAATTTCAATCAAAAAAACGAAAGAAACCAAAAGGGTCACAAATGGTGATCATTTAAATAAACAGACCAACTGCTCTGATCGGAAGGAGAAACCTACTAACACAATACCAACACCCCCAACAAAACACTCCCTGTACTAAAGAATTGAAACCACCAATACCCATATTTAAATCTCCAAGACATCGAAATTAAACACTATAAATACCGTGACTAAGAGCAATAGAGTAATAAACAGGCCGTGACGTAATAGTGGAGGAGAGATAAAACGGCACATCGGAACGACATAGAAGACAACACGAAAATGAAAACATAATCTCAAAACATATATAGAACAATAACTTTAATTCATCATCAGAAGTGACAAAATATAAGAACGCCATCCGAGAAAATTACAAAGCGAAATAAGGACCTACAACTGACAAAAGCAAATACAGGAACATAGGACGGATAAACCGTAATAAAGACAATCTTAAGGACGGAGGACATTCCGATGATCGCGATACAAACAATCACAAATTCCTAAAGACATTCGAAACACTAACAATACCTTGACATTCATTTATTTCTTTAAACAAGCTAATACCAAAAACCTGACCAAGGAACCGTGTGACAATCTAAAGGAAAAGGAGAGCACGAAATATTATCCCTGGGAAACACTAACAACTAGAGAAAGGAACAGAACGACCGCGAAAAAATCACTGACAATCAAACAAATCGAAACTCCTGGAAAATTCAAGACAGCAAACCAACTATGAACGAGGACACCCCCACAATCTTAAAAACAAACCCCCCGCTAGTATCCACAAAACTACTCAGGCGTCAAACGTGTTGTTCGGATTTGACTGTTTATGTTTATAGAAAGCGTTTCAGCGCTTTTTCAGACTAATATTTTACACTTAATAAAAATGATTTCTTTGATAATATACATAGCCGCACGGCGCTGAGAGCCGAGATTTTCATTGCCCCGATTCTCCATAGACTACATGGGACAAGTAGCTCGGTTCTCTGATTGGCCTGGAATAGCCCAAGCCCCCGCGTAGCTCACCCAATCAGCTCTTTATTGTATTTTTTACTGGTATTTTGAACTGTCCGCCTCTGATTTTGATCTTGGTCAAATATTTCTCATAGGTTCTTAATGGTTCAACTGTCTCGCTCCTGTTCTGCCGGACTTTTATGCCGTCCAATGAGATAACGCTTTATAACATTTGACATTACTATATTTCCGGCAATTCTCCTATATCGCAATTACCTGATGTAGCGGCTGTCTCGGCGACAAACGCGTGTTCGGGATTTGATTGATTTATGTTTATAGATAGGTTTCATCTTTTTTCGATAATATTTTACACCTATAAAAAATGCATTTTCTTTCTTGATATTCATCCGTCTTTTGACGGCAACGGTCGCTGAGTGCCGAAGGATCTTCATTTGTCCTCGATATTCCATTGACCTACAAATGGAGGTATCAAGTAGGCTCGCTCATTGATGGCCGAGATAGCCAAGCCCCCGCTAGTTCAACCACTCAGCTCTTTTATGAAATTTTTACTGTTTTTTGAACTGTCCCGCCTTTGAATATTGATTGGTCAAAAACTTCTCCATAGGATTTTAATGGGGTCCCTGTCGCCTCCTATATTGATTGGCTGATAGGCCAAGCCCCAGCTAGTAAACCAATCAGTCTTTTCTGCATTTTTAGCTGTATTTTGAACTGTCCGCCTTTTGATTGATTCGGTCCATACTTCTCCAATAGTTAGAATGGTGTCCCAGTTGCTCCTATTCGATTTGGTCAATATTTCTCCATAGGTTTTAATGGTACCTGACGCCTCTATTCTGATTGGCTGTTTATGGCGGACAATCAGAAGGTGCTTCAACAATTTGAATTACTGTATTAATGGCCAATTCTCCTATATTGCAATTCCCGATGTAGCCCCCGGAAACCGGGCCGAAAAACGCGTTTTTTTGGGGATTTGACTGATTTATGTTATAAAAGGGTTTTTCAGCCTTTTTTCAGATAATTTTAAAAACACTTAATAAAAATGTTTTTTTTTGACATACTCCATGCCGCAGGGCCCCTGAAAACCGACCATTTCATTCCCCCCGATCCCCTCCTTTGACTACAAGGGGAAACAAGAAACTGGGTCTCTGTTTGGGCTGGAAAACCAAAGCCCCCCCCTACTAAACCCAATAAAGCTTTTTATTTAATTTTTACGTATTTTGAATTTGTCCCCCTTTGATTTTGTTTGGGATCAAATTCTCCATGGGGTTTTTTAAAAAAGGGTTCACTGTCGCTCCTGTTTCCTCCCGGTTTTTTGCCGACCAATGAGAAAAGTTTAAAAACAATTTAAATTTACATATTTCCCGGCAATTCCCCTTTTACCCGAAATTTCCCCCGGGAGAAGGGGCAGCCCCTCGGCGAAAAAGGGCGTTGTTGGGGGATTTGATTGTTTTATGTTTATAAAGGGTTTCTTCTTTTTTTTTTTTCAATAATATTTTACACCTAATAAAAATGTTTTTTTTATCATACTCCATGCCCGCAGGGGCGCGGGAGAGCCGAGATTTTTTTTTCCCCGTTCCCTCCCTTTGACAAACAAAGGGACAAGTACTCCCCTCTGATTGGCCAGATACCCAAAGCCCCCGCTATTTTAAACCAAATCACTCTTTTCTAAATTTTTTTACTGTATTTTGAACTGTCCCCCCGCCTTTAAATTTTTGATTGGTCAAAATTTTCTAAAAAGATTTTTAAGGGGTTTCCCTTTTTCGCCCCTTTTTCTGTTTGGGGCTGAAAATACCCCAAGCCCCCGCAATTTTAAACCCAAACAGCTCTTTTCTTTCCTTTTTAATTTTTTACTGTTTTTGAACTGTCCCCCTTTTAATTGATTGGTCCATACTTCCCCCATGGGTTTTTAAATGGGCCCCCGGGTCGCTCCAAATTCTGATTGGCTTTTTTAGCGACCAATGAAAGCGCTTTACAGAATTTAAATTTACTGTTTTTTTCCCGGGAAATTTTCCCAAAACCCCAATTTTCCTGATGTAGCGCCATTCAGTTTTTTGGGAAAAGTGATTTTTTTTTTTTTTTTTTTTTTTAGGTTTGAGCCTTTTTTTTAAAAATGTTTTTAAACATCTAAAAAAGGGTTGTTTTTTTTTGGAATCATACTCCATGCCGCACGGAGCTGAGAGCCGAGATTTCTCTTGCGATCTTCTATATATTTCTATATACTTCTATATACTTCTTTTATATACTTATATATATTCTATCTATATTCTATATACTTCTATATACTTCTATATATATACCTTAACCCTCACACTCTCTCTGACTCTCTTACACCTCTTTCCACTATCTCCTCATTGAATGACCCAGACGCACCCCACCACTTTTCTACAACCATAAAATTTCATCACCCCCCTTGACTCATTCCCCTCCTCCCAACACAACAGAACCCGAAAAAATCAACAAAAACCCCGGGGCACCCCAACTTTTCCCAAAAAAGCTGGGGCGATTTTCCAAAATTGCGGGAACGCCGCTGGAAGAAAACCACTCCATTGATGACTTTTGCCTTATAAAAACCCTTCACTGCAGACTTTTTAAAGTCCTTGTCAAAAACCCCCCTTTCCCCACCCAAACAGAACTTTTTCACCACTCCCCATATCCCCTTGTCCCCAACCCCAACTTTTTATTAAAAACCTTTTCAACTCTTTTCCCCGGGCCAAACCCAACACCCCTTTCCTCCCCCCCCCCTTTTTTTCAGCAGATAAATTTCCCCATTCACTTTCCTCCAAAGATAAAACCTCATCAAGAAACTTCGGGCCCCGCATCCCCCCCACCCCCCTTTACCCTTGCAACCCTGCTTTTCCCCCTTAAATTTTGCCCCCCCACGGCCCACTCATGACAATCTTTTCCCCCCCTTACTGCCCAAACCCAAACCCCCACAACCTTAGTTTTTACCCATTTGCCCCCCCACCTCACCCCAGACCTCATTCTTCATCAACCCAGCACTCACCCATCTCTTAAAACCTTTATCAGTAACTCTGGCATTTTCCCTTCTCCTTTAAACATCCCTACTATCACCCCAAAACCTAAAAAAAAAAACCCTTGACCCCCTTCTCTGTCCAACTATCCCCCCAAACCCCCACTGTTTCCCTTTTGTTTTCCCAAACCCTCGAGAAACACGTCAAATTTTCCCGCGTCCCCCCCCTCCTCCAACCCCTTTTCTTGACCCACAAAAATTCTGGTTTTTCCGACCCCCCACCCACTTTTCCCCCGAAACCGCCCTAACCAAAGCACTAATAAACTAGAAACTGCTAAAGCCTCATCCCACTACTCTTTTCCCCCTCTTGGACCTGTCCTCCCCTTTGATACGCCCGACCATTCCCCTCCAACTAAAAAAATCCTCTCCTCCCCCATCACGGACTTGGGCTCTTTCCGGGTCTCCTCGTACCCACGGGTTCGGAAATTTTTCAGCGTCTCTCATTCTTTCTCCACCTCCTCCCCCCGGCCACTTTTCTTTTGGGTGTCCCCCCCGGGGAAGCCCCCTTGGGTCCACTACTCTTCTCTATCTCTCCCACCCCCCTTTGGCCTCGGTCACTCATAGCCCACAGGGTTTTCCCTTTAAACCACCTGTATCCCTTAAAAACCCAACTCTACATCCCCTGGCCCAATTCACTTCTCTACTTCCCGTACCCCTAAACTGCCCCTGTCCCCATTTCCTCCTTTTTCCCTCATCAGTCTCCTAAAACTAAATTTTGGAGAAAACAAACTCATCATTTTTCCCCCACCACCCCAACTCCCCCCCTTTGCCCCTGATCTCTCAATTACGGTAAACCCGGGCTCTACACTTTCCCCGGCCCCAACAAGCCCCTCTGTTTTGGGGAAATCCAAAACTCTGTTTTAAACATAAAAACCCAAACACACCAAAACCCCCTCACCTCTGCCTGCCGCCCTCCACCTGAAAAACATCTCTCGAAATCCGCCCCGGTTCGCCCCCGGCAGACATTTAAAAAAAAAATTTTGGTCCATGCCCTTGTATCCCCCCCCGCCAGACACGCAACACCCTTTTCCATGGCCTCCCAGCTAGAAACCCCTGCTCCCCTCCAATCCATCCTTAACTCGGGTTCCCCCCGCCCTTATCCACCTCTCTCCCACACCCGTCCCTCCTCTCCCCTTTTCCCCCTCTCCACCCCTTTCACTGGCGTCCCATTGCCCACCGAATTCATTTCAAGCTACTAACCATGACCTCCCAAAGGCCCTCCAGGGCCCTCCCCCTCCATAAATCTCTGCCCAAATTTCCAAATTTTCCCCCCCCCACCACTCCTCCGCCCTCAAAAGGACCTTTTTCCTTTTGCCCCCCCTTTATCAGCTCCTCACACAACCACCCAAGACTTCTCCCGTGCTTCCCCCACACTGGGGAACCACTCCCCCAAACACACAGACCCCCTCCCTCCACTTTCCCCCACTTCAAAAGCAACCGAAAACCCATTTTTTTCCAATTCTTGGGCCCTATAAACCTTTCCCACTAAACTTGTCACTACTTCCTCCACAACATGCCGCCCCTCACCTCCTGTCTCTTTTCCCCTCCTTGTAGATTGTAAGCCCTGGGCGGGTGGGGTTCCTCTCTCCCTCTCCCTTCCTTTCCCAATTGCCCATTATCCCTTATTCACTGTACTCTTTTGACTTATGTAATGTATGAAACCCCCCCTCGAAGGGCCCAGCCCCCGGGAATCAAGGCGCTTTAAAAAAATTAAATAATAAAATAATAATAATTTTTCCTCCATGTTCCGTTTTTCTTTTCCTTCCCCTTTTGCCCCCCCCCGGCTCATTTAGACCAGAAAAACCAGGTCTGCCGGGTCGGAGCGGCGAGCTCGAAAAGGGCGCCGCACTTTGCCGACCCGCAATCATACATCCCTTCGGGTGTTTTTGAGCAGGGCCGCGTCCCGCCCTGTAAGGGCCAACACCCCCCAACCACACCGCGCCCATTCCCCGGGCCCCTTTTCATGGGGGGCGCAGCTGAAAGTGGCGAACGCTGCGTCAAACATCGCTTTCCCTGCGCCCACAGGGGACTCACCCGGGTGACCCCCGGAAAATCCCGCCGTAAAACGGGGCATAAATCCCATTCTTTACATGTCCCCCCAAAATATCTCTAATGTAAAAGGGGTTGGGCCCTTTAAAGAGCCCTCTAAAAAAACAATGAGTTTTGGGCAAAAAACCCTTCAGATAAAGGAGGTAACTTTGGATCTTGAATTCCCAACAATTCGTGGGATGTTTTGAAACACTCCTTTCTGATAAAAACATTTTTTTTGCAAAACGTAAACTGATCCCACAAATGTTTTTCCAAGCAAAAGCTCGGGAACACAAACTGAGAAAAAGCAAAAGAACTTAGCTCATTGCCCTTTTTTGGGGAAATTTGAATTTCTATATAAACGTTTCCCAAGGGTGGCCACATTCTATGCACTTCCAAAAGTGCACAAAGGAGTAACACCTCTTAAAGGCCGCCCAATAGTGTCTGGAAATAATGTGTTATGTGAAAACTGTGGGACCTTTCTTTGAACATATCTTTTCCCCCCCTTTTTCCCGGCCTTTTCCTTTCCAAAATAAGGGGGATGACAATCTACTGAAACAAAATATAGAGGGCTATCCTTTTCAACAGATGCATTTCTAGTTTGGGATAGATGTAGAATCGGCTTTATAACCCAAACCCCCCCACCATTTTAGGATTTCAAAGGGGGTTTAGAAAAAATTTTTGAAAATCTAGAGGAATTCAATTTAAGGCGCATAATGACTTCATAATTGACCTACTGGAATTTTTCCCTCCCCTAAAAATTTTTTTTGTTTGAAAAGGGGGAACCCTTCCCCTATTTTCGGGGGAAAAAGCCAAGGGCCCGTGGGTTTTGCTCCTGCCAAAGCCCAAACTGTACCCCTGGTGGGGGAAAGGGCCCCTGTTTTTTGTTTGGGGACAATTCTTTCCCCTTTTTTTCCGAAAAATAGCCCCCATTTGGGAGATGTAAACGATGACATTCGATCATTTTGGGAAAGGGTTCCCCAAGGAATTTAGGATCATGTTTTTCAAAAAAACTTAATGTGAAATTTTTTGAATTTTAAATTCCCGGTTTTAGCTTGATCCTGTTTCCCCTCCCTTTTCCCTTTACATAAGGAAATTTATTAAAAAACCCAAGGGAAATTTTCTACGACTATCCCTTTTTGGGAAAGGCCCAAAAAGGGGGAACAAAATTCGCTTTCTGTGTTTGGGGAAAACTTCACCCTGAACCCCCTTAAAAAAGTGATACCAAGGTTTAAAAACTATCCTGAAAAAAAAGTTCCTTATTGGATGAATTTAAGAAAAAAATCAGGGAATCTTTAGAACCCCTTTTTTTCTTTAGAAAAAATTTTCCAACCAAAATTTTTTAACAGGCTTATCAATATGCACTGTCAAAAAATCGTGGTGAACTTCTGATTTTAAAAACCTCTCATGAGGAAGTGGACGACAATGTCATCCGCCTTATTGGTACCTTTGATAATGCGACTCCCCAGGTCAAAAAAAGTTCTTAGACGTCACTGACACATTCTAAGAATGGATCCAGATTTAAAAGATTACGTCGGTGAAGGTCCATGCATTTATTTCCGACGTGGACGCAATCTCCGCGATTTTCTAGTTAAAAGCAATTATACTAGACCTAATATGGGTACTTGGTTACGACAATCTAAAGGATCCTTTAGATGCGGCGATTGTTCGTTTTGTCCATATGTAGAGAGATCTACTAGTTTTTCCGATAACAGAGGCGTCAAAGAATTTAACATCAATTATTTCATCAATTGTAAATCCACCCACGTGATTTATCTCACCACAGGTACATGTGGCATGAGATATGTGGGTAAGACGTCTAGACAACTTCGTCGCAGAATAGGGGAACATTTGGGCGATATTCGCCACAAACGCGACACCCCTATTGCACGGCATGTGCATGCTGAACATGGAGGCAACGCAAATTGTCTCAAATGGCGTGGGATTGACCGTATAATTCCATCCCCTAGAAGGGGAGACATTGATCGGCTACTCCTACAGAGGGAGTGCTTGTGGATTTTCACCTTACAAACACAGAAACCCCTCGGACTTAATGAACACCTGGATTTTAGCAGTTTTCTGTAAATCTGTTCTAGATGTTTTTCTACAGTCTGACTGTTCTCACATGATTTTTCTACTTTAAGTCTTGGTCATAGCAGATTTTCTATGTAAAGGAAGCAATTTGTAACAGGGCAAAGATCTACACTCACCAGCCACTTTATTAGGTACACCAGGCTCGTAAGGGTTGGACCCCTTTGCTTCAGAACTGCCTCAATTCTTCGTGGCCTAGTTCAAAAAGGGTGTTGAAACGATGCTCCAATTGGTACCAAGGGGCCCAAAGAGTGCCAAGAAAATTTTCCCACCATGACACCATACCACCAGCCTGAAGTTGATACAAGGTAGGATGGATCCTGCTTCATGTTGTTGACGCCAAATTCTGACCCCCATCCGAATGTGCACCCAGAAATGAGACTCTCAACCAGGCCAACGTTTTTCCAATCTTCTACTGTCCAATTTCATGAGCTGGGCAAATGGGCCCGTTCCTGTTCTTAGCTGAAAGGAGTGGCACCCGTTTGTGGTCTTCTGCTGCTGTAGCCCACGCTCAAAGTTCGCCGTGCTGTGCGTTCAGAGATGCTCTTCTGCCTACCATGGGTTGTAACGGGTGGCTATTGAGTCACTGTTGCCTTTCTATCAGCTCGAACCAGTCTGCCCATTCTCCTTTGACCTCGGGTGCATCAACGCATTTCCGCCCACAGGACTGCCGCTCACTGGATGTTTTTCTTTTTCGACCATTCTCTGTAACCAGAGATGGTTGTGCTGAAAACCCCAGGAGATCCAGCAGTTTCTGATATACTCAGACCAGCCTTCGGGCACCAACAACCATGCCACGTTCAAGGCACTCAAATCACCTTTCTTTCCCCATACTGCTGCTCGGTTTGAACTGCAGGAGATTGTCTTCCCATTCCTACATGCCTAAATGCACTGGAGTGCCACCATGTGATTGGCTGATTAGAAATTAGTGTTAACGAGCAGTTGGACAGGTGTACCTAATAAAGTGGCCGGTGAGTGTATATATACCTCCTCTGTCTGTTCAGTGCTATAGATACTATTTACACTTGACCTTTATTTGGAGATTCCTTTTAGGTATTTTCTGCCGTTAAATATCGTTATTTAATTGATATGATGCTGACATGAACCTTGTCCAGCATCTTCATTATGCACAGGCGCCTGTGCTTTCGCTCGGACGCTGTAGAGCGCACTACGCTGACGTCATACAGGCGGCTTTATCTAGCGTGCACGTTCTGTCAGCGGCGTCTGTCCAACACAGCCGATGCTATAACACCCGGACGGGGTGAAAGATCTGTTGTACTATTTAGGTAAGCAGCGCCTACTAGCTCTTTAGAGGGAGTTTTTGAACTGTGATAAGTTTATTGTTTTAGCTGCTGCCTCTATCCTAAGTATACTTCTCTGTGCTTTTTTCTAGAGATAGAGTCACCACCAGTATCAGTAAGTAAGTTGCACATACTCTAAAACTATCATTGCCTGTTCTATCATTGGGGCACAAGATATGAAGTAAGTTGCAATAATATGGCAGGTACTCTCTTTCTCTACTCCTGACTTTATACATTGATTACTAAAATCCTATATTTGGCCATATATTAGTTCCCTGATGTGACCAAGCAATATCTTTTTGAGGGGTCGAAACATGTTGAGATGGGACTACTAATTTTTTTGAGGGCCAGTCTAGATAGGGTCAGGTGGGTGACGGGAACGCCCTTATCGGGGCGATACACCTGTTTGTTTGATAGGATAGAGCAGTTTAGTTTAATTAGGGTCTTGTAGGATTAACTAACACTATAGTTTTCCTCTTGCAGGTATATTTTGATCTTGTATTATTTGAAGTCGCGTATTTATCAGGTTTTTAGATTCACTAATAAAAGTTATTTTTATGACCTTTTCCCTCTAAAGTTGATATATTTGTGCATTTAGGTCTGGAGGTTTGTTATACATCTCTCTAAAGTATTGAGGTGTTTTTGCACTTTCTATAACATGCTGCCATAGTCACATAACATGTTCAATGCTACAGATTCCCTTTACTTTAGTGCAGATTAATACCTGCCCAGAGCAAACATTGATTTTATTTAGGATATTGGGTTAATTAAAAACATGCCAATTTTTTTCACACTTTTTAATAATCAGGGCAAGCACTCCTTCTCCACAGATTCTAGTATACT
Source organism: Phyllomedusa bahiana (assembly GCA_025379985.1). NCBI lineage: Eukaryota > Metazoa > Chordata > Amphibia > Anura > Hylidae > Phyllomedusa > Phyllomedusa bahiana. The sequence continues at coordinate 167,232 of JAODAL010001120.1, read as the reverse complement.
TCTCTGTACTGGGCCGGCCGAAATCCAACTGGGGTTTTTGGTGTAAACCCACATCACAAAGCCTAAGGAAAAAAATTTCAGTTAAAACAAGAAATGACAATGTATAAGCAGGAATTTCATTAATAAAATAAATTTTAAAAAACGCAGCAGTGACAATGCCCACAAAATGCCCTGTGTGAACCCAGCCTAAATGTACTAAGCTGTAGCCATAAATGAGCAGACATACTGATATAGAAAGCACTAATTATGCCCCACACTGATACTATTCTGTTGAATTGATTGAATATGCTCCAATGAGAGGTTAAAAGCGCAGTTGGATCTCTATTTCAGGAAAGACATGCTGCTGTCACAGGGTGACTATAAAAGCTTCTCCTAAAATCTCTGCGGGGGAAGGGATTGTTTCCTCACTTAACTCTGGTGTCAAATAGATAGTTTTGGCACTGTCAGCTGCATAGTTTTTATTTACAGCAGGTGAACTCTATCTCTAAAATTGTAACGCTGCAAAGCGCTTTCCCGTTGGTGTCATTCTCAATGACTTCTCTAGAGATTCCTGACAATCTGTCAAATAGCTGCAGTCTACACCCTGTGCTCTGCCCTCACTACTTTCCTAGATATTCATTAGCTAAGATGACGAAGCAAAAATTACTAAGTAAATATCATGCAGCATTTATACAGAAATACAACATTTATTAGCATGAGTCTTAATGTATGTAACGTGAGAACATATGTGCATTGAAACGTATGTGTGTATTGACTATTAATGTATTTAATGTCTTCATCTGGCATCAGCATAGTCCAAAATGTTGTGGTCTATTAGATTTCATATACTCTTTCACCTACTAGGACATAGAAGCAGCCCAAGTAGATGTTGTGAGGCCCTTGAATAACATCCTGGTTAATCCCATCTTCTTTGCTCCCGAGCATACTTAGTAACCATGCCTTGTCTCCAAACCAATATTCAAAAGAGGTGGGGTTATATAAATCCTGCCCCCAAAATAGGTTCTTCTAAACTATTTAGGGGCATTCCTAGGCTGATAGTAATCATTTAAGGGTGGATGGGGGGTGTTCCCAGGTTTTCCAGAATAGGGAGAGAAAAAAGTGGCTACTATGCTCCCCAGTATGTGGTCCAATATGGTATTGCCCCCTCCAGAGGAGCTACAAAGGGTAGGGATGTGGCCCAAGGGTCATGGAAGAGCAGTCTAGATGGAAACAAAGTCCAAGATCTTGTCCTGGGTAGCAAATCCCAGCATGATAATGGAAGATTTAACCTTTGTTATGGGTTCACCTTTTTCCTATATATGCCAATGCCTCTAGACCTGCAGTACTGTGCAAAAGTGTTAGTCAGGTGTGGGAAAAAATGCTGCAAAGTAGGAATGGTTTCAAAAAAAAAATGTTAATAGTTTATTTTTATCAATTGAAACCTTCAAAACAGCATCAGTTCATCTAGGTACACTTGTATACAGTTTTCCAAGGAACTCAGCAGGAAAGTTGTTCCACACATCTCGGAGAACTAATCCCGGATGTAGCTTGTTCAAATTCTTCTGTCTCTTTATGTTATCCCGAAAAATATTGGTGGATGGGCCCTCAAAGTTTTGATCAGAAATGTCCACTAAGAACCTAAAATGTTCATGTATGCAAAAAGTAGGAGAAATACTGTCACAGGTGCTCCTGCGATCCTCACTCTGGGTCGCAGATGCACCTGTGTCTCACGACTTGAATGTCTGGCCGCGGGTGCACTCACTCCTCTGCCCAGTCCCGGCTCTACTCACCTGTTTACGCTCCAGCCAATGTCTCTACCTTCCGGCACGTGTCCCTGCTCCCCAGGACACACGTGCGCCGGCAGTGTTAAGTTTTAAAGGGCCAGCACACCGATGATTTGCTATCACCGGGTGCTGTCACTATTTCACCCTGCCCCTTCCTGATTCCCTTGCCGGATCTTTAGTGCTTTGTGCCTACTGAGAAAGTGTTCCCTGAGTCTTGCTATTGTTTTTGTGTACGGTACACAATTTTCCTCCATCTCTTGACCACAAACCTTTGCCGCCTGTCCTTACCTTCCTGCCTGTCCCCGACTACGAGTTTGCCTTACGATTTTGTACCACGCTACATCTCGGCTGCATCCACAAGGGGTAGCGTCCTGGTAGGATTCCCACCGCAGCAAGCCCAACCCGCTTTGCAGCGGGCTCTGATGAAGACCGGGACCTACTTACATTCCGCTCCCTGGCGTGGCTTATACCTCCATTTGCGGTGGTCCAGTGGATCCACTACTCCCGATCTTTAAAAATATGTTTTGAAATAGTTCATCTATTAATTGTTTGACTTTCTTTTAGTTCTGCTGATATGTTTTTGTGATTGCATTGTTTGCGGCCACGTCAGCATGCACCTGCATCATTTTTTAACCCCTTCCTGGCATTGGACATACCTGTACGTCCTAGCGGGAAGTGACTTCCCGCAAATGGACATACAGGTACCAGCTGTATATTACAGCTTCATGCTGTAAGGGAAAGCTAAGGGAAAGACAGAGGGAGGAAGCTTCTTCTAATTCCATCTCAATCGCCTAACAAAGGCTTACGGGCTACCTGTGATGTCATTATGCCCAGCTGAGACCTGTGGCCATGGCCAGGCATAGTTGTTGACAGTTACCATGGAGAGCAGTATTGCTGTGTACTTCTCTTCATTGTAACAATGATCTGACCCTTCATCAGGCACAACTCTGTCACTTCTGAGTTCAGGCGCAGTGTTCCTCACAGGCACAGGTTAGAAAACCACCTATAATATCTAATTATCTCAATCTCAGGACTCTAAAAGTAATCAGGGACCTTCATAGGGATGTATTAAAAGAGAGAGCATAAAATCAGATGGCAAAAAAATAATAATAACCATAAACATTAAAAAAAAAAAGTACCGAATTTCTCAATTACCGCAATATATCCTCCAGAACTAACTATTGTTAAACATTAAAATTATGGAAAAAACCTAATGGTAATTTGCTACTTCATTACTATTCACTCAGATTCAGAGGTTACATGTTCAGCAGAAGAAACACAGTTACACTTAGAGAAGCAAGGCGCAGTGAGCCTGAGAAGCCACAAAGGTCAGATCTGCTCTCCAGAAGGTCTGCTGTAACACTGTGAGATCAGGTTTCAAAGAACATGTAAAGACAGGAAATAACTGGGAATGGAAGATTTTTGATAATTTGGAGAGGGGTGTAGTTTCCTATATGGGACCTTTTTAATGGTGTTTATTAAGTTTTAGCACCTTAAGGTTCCCGTAAACCTGTAATGGCGCCTAAAGAAAATCGCAATGAAAATGAGACCCCAAAGTCCAGTAGGTGCTCCTCCTATTCTTTGTAGTTGAGCCAAAGAGTGCACAATGGCCACATATGGGCTATTTCTAAAAATGGCAGAATTGAGGGAATTGATGTTGAGTTGCATTTCCCTGTTATCATCTACTGTGTGCCAGAGAATAATGGATACAAATTAAAAATCTGCAAAAAATGTGCCATTTTAAAACTTTAACTTTCATTTCTGTGAAATACCTTATGGGTTAATAACTTCCTAAATGCTGTCAATGGAGTCATTTATGGGGGAAGGCCTCTCAAAGTCAAGTCAGAACTGGACTGGTCTCTAAAAAAAAATCTAGGAATAATTACTACTAAATTTCTAAGCCCCGTAATGTGAAAAAATAAAAAGACATTTAAAAAAATGATGCCAACCTCCAGTAGACATATGGTAGATGCTAGTTACAAACTATTTTGTGTGGAACAACTATCTGTCTTACACACAGAAATTTTTGAACTCTGCAAATAAGGATTGTATGGACCAAAATTTCTAACTTAAAGCACAATGGGTGACATGTATGAACGGGCTTATCGCCTGTTTTTAGGAGTAAACTGCGCCTCCCGGCCCGAATCCCCCTGTCGGACGCAGGGATGCAGTGTTAGGCGCAGCGTTCGCCACTTTCAGCTGCGCCCCGCATGAAGGGGCGGGCAATGGGCGCGGTGTGGGCGCGGGGTAGGCGTTCCGGGGCGGGACGTGGCGTGCTCGAAAACCCCGAGGCATGTACGATCGCGGCTCGCCAAAGCGCGGCGCAATGCAGCGCTCTGCAGCTCCGACAGTCAGACCTAGTTTATTTTGGTCTAAATGCTCCGGCGGCGGCGAAGTGAAGCAAGAACGGAACATGCGAGGAAGCATACAGAAGATCGCAACCGAAATCTCGGCGCTCAGCTCCGTGCAGCATGGAGTATGATTCCAAAAAAATCGCCTTTATAAAGGCGGAAAACATTCTCAGAAAAGAGCTCAACCTCAAAAAAAAAAAAAAAAATCACTTTCCAAAAATCTAGAACGGCGCTATATCAAGAATTCGGATATTGGAAATTGCCGGGAAATACAGTAATTCAAATTCTGAAAGCTATTCTCATTGGTCAGCAGAAACCGGCCAATCAGAATAGGAGCGACAGTGAACCATTAAAACCTATGGAGAGCTATTGACCAATCAGAATCAAAGGCGGGACAGTTCAAAATACAGTAAAAATGCAGAAAAGAGCTGATTGGCTGAGCTAGCGGGGGCTTGGCTATCTCGGCCAATCAGAATAGGAGCGACAGGGACCCATTATAGCCTATGGAGAAGTTTCAACCAATCAAAATCAAAGGCGGGACAGTACAAAATACAGTAAAAAGGCCGAAAAGAGCTGATTGGTTGAGTTAGCGGTGGCTTGCCTATTATGATTGGTCAATTCTCCTCCATAGCTTATAACGGGTCTTTGTCGCTCCTATTCTGATTGGCTTGGTTTTCTAATGCAATCTGAAATAAAACTGTACATGGCCGAAATCAAATGATAAGACTACAGAAGTTGTCCCGATGTGTATATAAAATGAATAATAATATGGGGGTAACGAAAAAAAAAATATTAATTCAATAAAATCATGTTTATTTCTTTATTTTCGTTATCCAAGGATCAATAGTATGGGTGCAACGAAAATAAAGAAATAAACATGATTTTATTGATGTAATATTTTTTTTTTGTTACCCCCACATTATTATTCATTTTATATACACATTGGGACAACTTCTGTAGTCTTATCATTTGATTTCGGCCATGTACAGTGTTATTTCAGATTGCATTAGAAAACCCATAGGCGCGTCGCTTGCTCTCCCATTGGTCCAAATAACCGCGCCTCTTTTAACTTAGCCAATCACAGAGCTCGCTCTGAATTTCTTTTCCCCATAGAACTCTATGAGAAAGTAGCTCGCACTCTGATTGGCTAAGCTGGACGAGCCCCTGCCGCTTCAACCAATCAGCTCGTTTCTGCCTTTTTACTGTATTTTGAACTGTCCCGCCTTTGAATATGATTGGTCAATTTTTCTCCATAGGATATAATGGGTCCCTGTCGCTCCTATTCTGATTGGTCAATTCTCCTCCATAGGGTATAATGGGCCACTGTCGCTCCTATTCTGATTGGCTGGTTTATGCCGACCAATCAGAAGAGCTTAAACAATTTGAATTACTGTATTTCCCGGCGATTCTCTCTATTGCAATTCCTTATGTAGCGCCGGTCTCGGCGACAATCGCGTTGTTCGGGATTTAACTGATTTATTTTTAGAGAAGGCTTCAGCGCTTTATCTGATAATATTTTACACTTAATAAAAATGATTTTTTTTAATAATACTCCATGCCGCACGGCGCTGAGCGCCGAGATTGCATTGTGCTGATCTCTCCATAGACTACAATGGGACAAGTAGCTCGCGCTCTGATTGGCTGGGATAGCCAAGCCCCCGCTAGCTCAGCCAATCAGCTCTTTTCTGTCTTTTTACTGTATTTTGAACTGTCCCGCCTTTGATTTTGATTGGTTGAAACTTCTCCATAGGCTATAATGGGTCCCTGTCGCTCCTATTCTGATTGGCCGAGATAGCCAAGCCCCCGCTAGCTCAACCAATCAGCTCTTTTCTGCATTTTTACTGTATTTTGAACTGTCCCGCCTTTGATTCTGATTGGTCAGTAGTTCTCCATAGGTTTTTATGGTTCACTGTCGCTCCTATTCTGATTGGCTTGTTTCTGCCGACCAATGAGAGTAGCTTTTAGAATTTGAATTAATGTATTTCCCGGCAATTTCCAATATCCTAATTCTTGATGTAGCTCCGTTCTAGATTTTTGGAAAGTGATTTTTTTTAATGTATTTTTTTATTTTTGAGGTTTCAGCTCTTTTTCAGATAATGTTTTCCGCCTTTATAAAGGCGATTTTTTATTCATACTCCGCACGGACATCTTTAATGATTTCTCGCTGTTCTCCAGCCTGTCTCTCATCGGAATACATGTGAGGCGCAGTCCCGCACAGCGCCCATGTCCCCGCACTGCGCCCATGTCCCCGCACTGAGCCCCACACAATGGCGAGGCGCAGGGAACTTTTCTCCGCGTGTATGAGCGCACCTCCTCGGATGGCGAATATTAGGCGCAGCGCCGCACTGCGCCTAGGTCCCGCACTGCGCCTCAAACACTGGCGAGGCGCGGCGGACTTTACATAGGACGTATGAGCGCGCCCCAGTGCCGACATAAATCAGGCGCAGATTTCACCGGAAAACCGGCGGAAAGGTGCGCCCCGACATGGCGAGATTCATACATGTCGCCCACTGTGTAATGAGAGAACAATCTCTGAATAATATGGATAAGTAAAAGAATTAAAAAAGTTATTCTCACGTAAAGTGACACGTCAGATTTAAAAAATGGGGCATTGTCAGAGAGGTCAAAACTTTCTGAGGCAGTAAGGGGTTAAGATTGTTTTGGATGTGCTGATAATTTTTTAGTTTTCATGTAATCCCAGACAGACTGGATGAAGTTGAGATGAGGGCTCTGTGGGGTATATCATCACTTCCAGGACTCCAAAGGCAAAGGGTGTCACTAAATATTAATTTTTCTACTCTTCAATTGCATCCTTGGAGGCAGAAGTGGGTGCCCTCTCTTGAATAAGGGTCTAGTATTTAAATGGCTGGAATTAAAGTTATCTCTGGTCCTGGTTTCTGAAGGCAGGTGTTGAATGTAACTAGCCAGCAACTGACGTTTATTAAGTGGGCTCAGCTCTTGGGCCCACTCCATACATCAGTGTACCTCCCTTGTGTCTGACATAAGGTGGCTTTCTAGGTGGTCAAGTACTTTTGCCTACTTACTGCCCTGGCCCTGAGTGGGACACATTTCTTAAAAATATGATATGACACATATTTCTGTGCAGCCATTTTGGGTCATTTTGTGCCACCTTTGTCACGTAACAGCTACTCTTATATTATCCTGCAGCACCCCTCCAGGAGACATTAAGTATTGCACAGCTCTTATTGAAATCAACATGCTTTCAGTGAAATGTGTTGGGTCCTCCAGAAGGACAGATGGTCTGGCCTGTGGATGAGGTTCCTGCATGGGGTCCCCATATACATTTAAAGGTGTTTTCTCAACAGAGAACCTTTTTAAAAAATATTTCCAGTTTACAGAACTCCTTCCAGTTACTGTATTTCTTAGTATATTTTAATGTCTGGTTATTTCTCAGTTTTTCATAACCATACTATTCCCTCTACATGAACAAAAAATGAATATAGTTTATATTCAGGACACTCTCCAGTTGTTTGATCTTTCAGTATTGCGCAGTTGAGCCTGATGGGAGTTATGAGCAAATAGTAAGTGCATTGCATACTTCTGGCCTCCTGTGACTTAGATGAAGAGCGTGTCAGACTCTTAAGTCAAAAGGATTCAGAGACATTTATCAAATAAAATGCAAGCAAGCATTATTTGGCTTCTTTAATCCTCAGCAGAAGCAATAAGGTGGCGTGACAGTGTTTGATTTAAGGATGACACCTATGCTGAAACATTATCAGGAAGATTAAACGCTCACTGCTGCACTTCGTTTGCCAATATGTTTTTGACTAATTTCCTTCAGAAGCCATTCAATTTTCATTATAATAAAGGCTGTAAAATTTTCTCTCTGTCTGTGCTGTCGTCACCGTTTTAGCCCCACGTAAACCTAAATTACAATGTGATCTACATGGGTGTTTATAATCTCTGTCTGTCCAAGGAGACTTGCTGTGTCTTCTAAATGAACTGTCATGAACAATCCCACATCTTACCCTGCTGTTAGCTCTTCTCCTGCATAAGTAGAAATGAGCAAAACTTTGAAATTTTGTTTCATCTGTGTTTTTGCGATCTTGGTGCCAGGTTTGATTTGCTCTATTTGTTTATTTGGCGCCTTAACGTGAATCTTCACCTTTTATCATTATGACATTTTTAGGTCCAAATTTCCCTGCTGACTCATTTATCATATAACTTTATAATTGTCAGCGCTTTATATTTTTGACACAGAGCTAGAAATCATAGTAACGTGGTTTATAAAACTAAAAAAAGAGATACAAATTTATGCAGTTCAGCCTACCATCCTGCATTGTTCATCCATTGGAAAGTAGAACCTGTCTATGAGGAAAGTGTGAATGAAAATGTAGCTCTGATTACTATCAAGATATATTTAAAAATCAACCTGTTCCTGACTGAGTCATTTACCATTGTTAATGACCAGACACAATTTGGGTTCTTTCACACAGCGCAGTTTTGGTGCAGTTTTAACTATGCTCCAATTAAATTATCACCAGCAAGCTTCTTTCAGTTGTCTAAATTGTTCAGAAAGGTGTTTCATGTAAGTAATAAATCACTGTGTCTGAAGTCTTGTGGATTACACACTCAGTAACTGATTACTCACTTTTCAAACAGTTTAGATAAATGAAATAAGCTTGCTGGTAATAAAGGCAGTTTAACTGTAGCGCAGTTAAAACTGCTCCAAAACTGCGCTGTGTGAAAGCACCCTTTCTTTATTGCATGCACATTTAAGCTGTATAATGTTCTCTTGCCCTCATTATTCTACCAATATTTTTACTTTTTTTGGTGATACTTAAGACTTTATTTTATGTTATTTTTCCATTTGATTTTTTTTTAATAATAACATGAAAACCGTATTAAAATCCTGTATTTTTTAAATATTTTTTAGAGCAAAAAGTGTCACTAAAATAAGTTTTGCAATTGTATCACTTTTCCTTAACAGAAGTTTTTATATAGGTCACATATAGTTTGGGGATCATCCTGGGTGGAACTATAAGCTGTGCTTTGGGCTGTTTTATTGATTTTTTATTTTATTTTTAAAAGATTATATATATATATATATATATATATATATATATAATATATAATATACAGTATATATGCCTGAGAAGGGAAATTTGCTTTTCCGAAATGTCGCAGCAGGAGCTGTGCACTTGTCTACAGCCAGCTCTATAACATCTCCACCATGCTATTGTAGCGAGAGACTACTGGGACTGTATCATTACAGCTAAGTACCGACTCATGATTCAATGTATCTATTGCGACAAATGGAGCATGTTGACAAATGTTTGAATGTACATGCACAATTCACTGATTAAAGAAACAAGTGAAACATATCACGAATAAGTTTTATGTTAAGCCTTTAGTTGAACTTAAGTATTCAGACCCTTTGCTCAGTATTGAGTAGAAGCACCTTTTGAGCTAGTACAGCCATGAGTCTTCTTGGGAATCATGCAACATGTTTTTCACACCTGGATTTGGGGATCCTCTGCCATTCCTCCTTGCAAATCCTTTCCAGTTCCCTCAGGTTTGATAGTGAACGTCAGTGGACAGCAATTTTCAAGTCTCTCCAGAGATGCTCAATTGGGTTTTGTCAGGGCTCTGGCTGGGCCAGTCAAGAATGATCACAGAGTTGTTCTGAAGACACTGCTTTGTTATTTTAGCTGTGTGCTTAGGGTCATTGTCTTGTTTAAAGAAAAACCTTCAGCCCATTCTGAGGTCCAGAGCACTCTGGAAGAGGTTTTCATCGAGGACATCTCTGTACTTGGCTGCATTCATCTTTCCATCAGTTGTAACCAGTGGTCTTGTGCCTGCAGCTGAACAACACCCCCATAGTATGATGCTGCTACCACCATGTTTCACTGTTGGGCAGGTAATGAGCAGTGCCTGGTTTTCTCGACCGCTTACAATTAACACCAAAAAGTTCAATATTTGTCTCTTCAGACCAGATAATCTTATTTCTCATAGTCTGGGAGTCTTCATGTGTTTTTTTTGCAAACTGTATGCGGCTTTCATATGCCATGCACTGAGGAGAGGCTTTCATCTGCACACTCTGCCATAAAGCCCCGATGATGGAGGGCTGCAAGTGATAGTTGACTTTGTGGAACTTCTCCCATCTCCCTACTATATCTCCACAGTGATCTTGGGGTTCTTCTTTACCTCTCTCACCAAGGCTCTTCTCCCATGATTGCTTAGTTTGGCTGGACGGCCAGGTCGAAGAAGAGTTGTGGTCGTCCCAAACTTCTTCCATTCAAGGATTATGGTGGCCACTGTGCTCTTAGGAACTTTGAGTGCTGCAGAAATTCTTTTGTAACCTTGGCCATATCTGTGTCTTGCCACAATTCTCTCTCTGAGCTCCTTGGGCAGTTCCTTAGACCTCATAATTCTCATGTGCACTGTGAGCTTATATAGATAGGTGTGTGCCTTTCCTAATAAAGTTCAATCAGTTTAATTAAACATGGCTGGGCTCCAATGAAGGAGTAGAACCATCTCAAGGAGGATCAGAAGGAAATGGAGAGCATGTAAGTTAAATATGAATGTCACAGCAAAGTAGGTAGGGTAGGTAGGTATACAGGCCCCACCTAGTAGGTATGGGGAAATATATATGCCTCCATTAGGTAGGGCGGTATAAAGACCTACGAGTAAGTAGGTATACAGCCCCACAGCAGGTAGGTATATCAAACCTTTATAAAACATAATTTTAACTTCAACCTGTTCCCCTGTTGAACAGCTCACTCTTCCAGACTCTGTCCAGCATGGTTAGTGACAACATTATGCTGCCTTCACCAAGATGCTGTTCCCGGCACTATTTAGGCCAGGCACCTTAGGCTTGCTGCCTAGAAGAGGCAGCAGCACAGGCGGTGTGATGAAGTCACTACATCACGCAACCTACATTGCTTACTCATGTAGGCTGCAGGCCTGTTCTGCAGCACACAGGAGTATTTAGCGGGCAGGGAGCAAATCTTTCCCTGCTCCTCTGTAGTTTTCAAGTATATGTGAATCCCGAAGACATGCATACAGTTAAGAAGAATCGCCTGACACTCGAAGCGCTATGGGAATTTGCCAGGTGGGACAGATTGCCATTCTGAGCTTGGTTTGGGAGACAGAAGATGTTTTATCCAGAGATGGCGTAGCAACTCTCTTGCATTAAGCCCTGCTTTCCTATAAATTTCTGTACAGAGAAATACATGGGTGGATGAGGGTTCTTCAGGTTTTTACCTGCAGCTGTCAAGACATGCTGTTTTTTACAGTAGCTAAAGAGTCATAGGTGGGGGAAAACTGCCCTAAATGCTACACAAACCATTCTGTACAACTGACCCTTTAAGTTACTATTCTAATGATAAAATCATTGAAATATTGAGAAACCTGTCAGTTTTTTTTTCTGTGTAATCCTTTGCATACTGGAAAATGCATTAGTTGCTTACATCTCAGTTCTCTTCTTCAATTGCTCTAACTCATTTAGAGAAACAAGGACACTAAATGGAAGTGTTCCTGTAATGAATGTGAAATACTTAGAAATGACAAATTACCGTTCTCACTTTCGTTTCTCCAGTGCATAATATATACAAATGAAAGTTTCTTGAAAATGAACTGCATGACTAATCCTAAATTATTTAAGCCACGTAATGAAGGAATGATGCTGCTTCTCTGAACTTATGTTTATTCAATATTTAAAGACCAGAGCCAGTTATTGAAAACTCACATCAGGAGAGCGTTCCTTTAATGTGCTTGTACTGTATGGTAGGGTCATACAAAGCTGGATAGATCAATACAGTATAGAAAACATAGCTCCTATAGACGTGTGAATGATGCTTGCTGAGATACAGTACACAGGGATCCATTTTTAGTAATAGTCTCCCGAATTTCACAGCAGACTTTTGAAACTTCAACCCCTTCAGAACCAAGTCAGTTTTGGCATTGAGGATTTAGCCTTTTTTTTCAAAATTTTTAATTGGTTTTCTCAGCCTTTTATTGCCTGCCCTTAGAAAGTACTTGCCAACTCTAAATATTTCCAGAAGTCTCCTAGAAGCCAGGACACAAAAGTGTTGGGTTTCTGCAACCACCACCCAAAATTGCAGGTTTTCCCTGGCAGGGTTAAAATCTCCTAGAATTAGTATTTAAAAGGTTGGCAAGTATGCCTTAGAATAATCCATCAACATATAATTGGTGGTGGTCTGACTCCCAGCACCCTATGTATGATATGAATGAACTGGCTGCAGTATTCCAGCAAAGGTCCCCTATGTTTTCCCATGCACAGCACCAAGTAAATGGGATCGAGTTTATGACCAAGCACAAAGGACTGTTTATTCAGTTGATCTTTAGTTGGGCCTCCACTGATCAAATATTAATGGGTTTGCCCACGTTCCAACAAAAAATAATATCATGCTCCTGGGACCCAAAACAATTCTATTCTCACCTTCGCTCGGACCTCGGTTCTAGCGCTGTGTCTGTCCAGTCTTCTGTTTACAGTCTGCTGCTTCCGAACAGTGATGTACATCAATAGCATGTGAATGCTGCAGACTGCAAACACAAGTCCGCAAAGATGCAGAATTGGAACCGAGAACTCAAAGTAGTTTTTTTTTTATAATTATAATGTTAGGATATGGACAAATTATTTAATGGCCTAACCTAAGAATAAGCCACACAAAATATAGTACATTTTTTACAAACTGAGGTTTTATACTTTCCGCAAGTACCATTCTGGAGCATATATACAAGTATGTTAGAGTTTTAAATATTTACCATATTTATTCATTTCAGCTTCATAGGTAAATTTAAAAAATTTTAAAAATATTTGGTTAACGTGAAATTTGCTTTGAGGCTGGCAGCGGTGGTGTCTCAGCAGATATTCTCCACGGAGTCTCTTTTTCCATCTGTGCTTGTTTTTATCCAGTCTATTACTTATTTATCCTATTTATTGCATTAAAACTTTGGTTTCTTAGGTACAGTGGGGAAAATAAGTATTTGATACACTGGCGATTTTGCAAGTTTTCCCACCTACAAATAATGGAGAGGTCTGCAATTTTTAGCGTAGGAACAACTCAACTGTAAGAGAAAGAAGCTATAGAAAAAAATCCAGAAAATCACATTGTGTGATTTTTAAATAATTAATTTGCATTTTATTGCATGAAATACTAGTAAATATTTGATGACTTATCAACCAGCAAGAATTCTGGCTTTCACAGACCTGTCAGTTTTTCTTTAAGAAGCTGCCTTACTGTGCACTAATTGCCTGTATTACCTGTAGTTGCACCTTTTTTGAACTCGCTACTTGTATAAAAGACACCTGTCCTCATACTCAATCAATCACACTCCAACCTTCCCACCATGGTCTGGTCAAGATCAAAGAGTTGTCTAAGGACACCAGGGACAGATTTTTAGACCTGTACAAGGCTGGGATGGGCTACAGGACAATTGGCAAGCAGCTTGGTGAGATGGAAACAACAATTGGTGCAATTATTGGAAAATGGAAGAAAACACTAGATGACCATCAATCTTCCTCGTCTGGGGCACCCTGCAAGATCTCACCTCGTGGGGTACGGATGATTCTGAGAAAGGTCAGGAATCAGCTCAGAACTACATGGAAGGACCTGGTCAATATTCTGAATAAAGCTGAGACCACAGTCTCAAAGATTACCATTAGTAACACACTACGTCTTCATTAAAATCCTGCAGGGCATGCAAGGTTCCCCTGCTCACACCAGCACGTCAAGGCTCAATTGAAGTTCACTAATGACCATCTGGATGATCCAGAGGAGGCATGGGAGAAGGTCATGTGGTCAGATAAGACCAAAATATTAACTCCACTCGCCATGTTTGGGAGAAGAAGAATTAGTACAACCCCAAGGACACTCTCCCAACCGTGAAACATGGGGGTGGAAACATCATACTTTGGGAGTTCTTTTATGCAAAGGGAACAGGATGACTGCATGGTATTGAATAGAGGATGGATAGGGCCATGCATCGTGAGATTTTGGCCAACAACCTCTTTCCCTCAGCAAGAGCATTGAAGATGGGTCATGGCAATGACCCGAAACACACAGCCAGGGCAACTAAGGAGTGGCTCTATATGAAGCATTTCAAGGTGCTGACGTGGCCTAACCCGTCTCCAGAGCTTAACCCAAACGGAAATCTTTGGAGGGAGCTGAAACTCAATGTAGCCCATCAACAGCGCCGAAACCTGAAATATCTGGAAAAGATCTGTAAGGAGGGGTGGGCCAAAATCCCTGCTGCAGTGTGTGCAAACTTGGTCAAGAACTACAGGAAATGTCTGTCCTCTGTAATTGCAAACAAAGGTTTCTGTACCAAATATTAAGTTCTGTTTTTCTATTGTATCAAATAAATGCAAATTAAATGCAAATTAATCATTTAAAATCATACAATGTGATTTTCTGGATTTTTTTTAGGTTCTGTCATTCACAGTTGAAGTGTACCTATGATAAAAATTACAGACCTCTCCACTCTGTATCGGTGGGCAAACCTAGCAAAAATTGGTAATGTATCAAATACTTATTTATCTTCCCCAATGTATGTATTGACAACGGTATATGGACTTGTGTATTAATTCCTTATTTATTGATATACATTATTTATTTATATTTTTTCTGAGACCTGTTATACATAGTTATACAAGTTATACATAGTTGAATAACAGCAGCTCCTTTATAAACTGGACTCAAATTACGAATTGAATTATAATTATCTACACATTTATTTACACATAACTACATGGATTTAATGTGTATAAAATTATCCATATTATAAAATTGTCCATAATATATTATATTTTATTTTGACACCAACAATTGCTATAATTTTAATAGTGCATTATACTCATTTTATGTATTTACTGAAATTCTTCTCCTTTTATCCATTAAGTTGCTTCTGACCCTTGGATTCTCTGTAGGCCGGTTCTCGTCATCCCTTCCTGTTTTCCACAGTTTCTTTCAATTGCTTGATGTTCATTCCTGTATCATTCTTGATGGTATCCAACCAATGGCCTTTGGTCTCCCCTGTTTTCTGTTAAATCTAACCATTCCAAGTTGCATCTCCTTTTCTAGTAAATTTGCCCTCATAACATGGCCAACATCGATCAGTTTCTGTGTGGTAATCTTATCTTTCTGGAACAATTCAGGGTTTATATGATGAAGAATATTTTGCTGGTGATCCTCGCTGTCCATGTGAATTACATTAATAAAATAATTTTATGAGACATTAGCTCTGTTTTTAAAAGATATTTATAATTTGTGGTTTGAGCTATATAGTTGCTCAGTTTGGTATTTAATTATGAACAATATCTGTGTGCCAAAGCACAGGCTGACTATGATTTGTGCCTGCCTCTTTGGTACTTCATTCGATGTTCACATGACCACCCTCCATGTATGTGCCAGTTCTTGTTAACAGAGACCCTCCAAGAACAGTGATCTGGAGATTCCCTGTAGGAAACTCCCCACCTCCTTGTGGAGGCAAAGGATGAAAATGCACCATATTATCGGGATTCCCAATTTATCAGTTATATTGTGGATAGATGATTAATCAGGTTTGGGAGATTTCCCCTTTAAATATATATTATTTAGTAGAAAAGATTTCTTCTAATGAAGGAACATGGGTAAGCATGAATCTATGATGTTTTAATATCTTTCCCTCGTTCACTTTTATCTGTTTAATTTTTTTATGCATTCATGTGGATATTGTAACAAGAATAACATTTTGGTCGCCCAGAGAATTTCTTTTCAAAATAGACTTATGAGTGCTGCCAGCATTGCTGCAGAGGTTAAAGGTTTCGAGGGGGAGGGGGGGATGGGTCAGTGCTCAGACCATACTCCGCACACTGCATCAAACTGGTCTGCATGGCTGTTATCCCCAAAGGTAACTTCTAAAGATGATGCACAAGAAAGCCTATAAACAGTTTGCTGAAGACAATAAGACTAAGGACATGGATTACTGGAACCATGTCCTGTGGAGGTAACCAGGTGAGGAGTACAAAGACAAATGTGTCTTGCCTACAGGCAAGCATGGTGGTGGAAGTGTCATGGCTTGGGGCTGCATGAGTGCTGCTGGCTGTGGTGAGCTACAATTCATTGAGAGAACCATGAATTCAAACATATACTGTGACATACTGAAGCACAGCATGATTTCCTCCCTTCGGAAACTGAATTGTAGGGCAGTATTCCAACATAATAATATCCCCAAAAATACCTCCAAGGCGACCACTGCCTTGCTAATGAAAATGAGGGTAAAGGTGCTGGACTGGCCAAGCATATCTCCAGACCTAAACCTTATTGAGCATCTGTGGGGCATCCTCAAACAGAAGGTGGAGAAGCGCAAGGTCTCTGACATTCACCAGCTATGTGATTTCATCATAGAGGAGTGAAAGAGGATTCTAGTAGCTGCAACCTGTGATGTTCTAGTGAACTCCATGCCAAAAAGAGTTAAGACAGTGCTGGAAAATAATGGTGGCCACATAAAATATTGACACAGTGGGCACAATTTGTCCATTTTCACTTAGGGGTGTACTCACTTTTTAGCCAGGAGTTTAGACATTGGTGGCTGTGGGTGGCGTTAGTTTCGGGGTACACCAAATTTCCACTGTGATACAAGCTGCACACTGACTACTTGACATTGTATCAAAGCATCATATCTTCAGTGTTGTCTGATGAAAGGATATAATACGATATTTACAAAAATGTGAGAGGTGTACTGTCAAGGTTAGTCCAGCAGCCGTGGGTCGGGCTGCGGGCACATCCGTGTCCCATCCGTTCCCCCCCGCTGCGGGAGCGAGTGGCGCCGCGGTCCGCATGTCGGGCCGCGGGCGCACTCGCTTCCCTGAGGGTCAGGACTTACCTGACCACGCTCCTGTCTCCGTGCGGCTCTCGGCCGGCTGCTGTGTGCGCGAGCTCCCCCTAGCACGCGTGCACGGCAGCTCTAGTCGCCTACGCCTGACTATTCTGTACCACGCTCACCCTTGGCTGCCCCCGCAGGCAAGTCACGTCAGTGGAAGCGACCTGGTAGACTCCCGCCGCAGCAAGTCCATCCCGCTTTGCGGTGGGCTCTGGTGAAAACCCGGTCCTACTTAGACTCCGCTCCCTTCCGTGGCTTACACTCTCGCTTGCGGTGGTCCAGCGGATCCACTACCGCTGACCGTTACAGTTAGATCCGGCCATGGATCCCGCCAAGGTGCCTCTGCCCAGCATTGCAGACCTCACGTCCGTAAAAGCCCAGCAGGCACAGCAGTTGGATCAGCTGTCCGACATGGCAAGACAGCTTCTCACGTATCAGTAGCTGCGTCTGTGGTTCCTTCTATGCTCCCCGTTCCGTTGGCTACGGTTTGCCCCAAGCTTCGACTTCCTCTTCCATCTAAATTTGACGGAGACCCGAAGCTTTGCAGGGGTTTCATCACCCAGTGCTCCATGCACGTCGAGCTGATGGACGATCAGTTTCCCACCGAAAGGGCAGAAGTGGCATTCGGGGTAAGCCTACTTTACGTGAAGGCCCTGGCTTGGGCAACACCTCTCTAGGATAGAAGCGACCCAGTGACTGCAGACCTACAGGCCTTTTTCCAGGAATTTCGTAGCATCTTCGAGGAACCAGCGCATGCGTCTTCTGCCAAGACGGCGCTCCTGAATCTTCGCCAGGGTGACTCCTCCGTGGGAGACTATGCCGTACAATTCCGTACTCTTGCCTCGGAGTTATCCTGGAATGACGCAGCCCTTTGCGCCACCTTTAAGAAGGGGTTATCCAGCTGGGTGAAGGATGCACTGGCCGCTAGAGACCTTCCGTTCTCTCTGAGCGAACTCATCCACCTGGCCACTCGCATAGATGTTCGCTTTGCCGAGAGACAAGAGGAGCTCCGCCAGGAACGAGACATAATACGTCCCCGCTGACTGGCCCCCGCGGCCGGGAAACGCTCGCACCTAGGTCCCGTAGGAGAGGCGTCCCTAGGTGCTAACTCTCCCGCTCCACGTTTGACTATGCCGGTACGAGTCACGACGGACTCTGTCCTTTTGTTTCAGACCCCTGCCTTCCTGGATTCTGGGTCTGGCAGGAACTTTATCCATGCGTCCCTGGTATCTCCATATAGTCTGCCGCTGGTCCAGCTGGAAAAACCCCTGGTGATTTCCTCAGTCAGTGGGGAACTTCTGAGTGACTCCATTCTGTTCATCCACAGGCCCATGTCCTCCAGGTGGGGGCCCTGCACAAGGAGAAGATTGCCTTCCACATCTACCGAGGTCTTCGTCGGCGATCCTTTTGGGGCCCCCAGGGCTGCAACGTCATCCCCCATGCTCACGGGAAAAGACCGGCGGGGTTTTGCTTGGGGACCGGTTTTGCCAGAATCACTGTTGGGTCCCCCCGCCCATCATCCCACCCCCCGCTGTCATCCCCCCAAACCCTGCCAGGCCTGCCAGCGGAATACCGGGACTTTGTGATTTTTTTCGAAAAGGAGGTGAGACCTGCCGCCCCACGGCCTAGACTGCCCTTGCCCTTCCCCCGGGGGCCAGTCCTCCTCGTGGGGGGGTCTATCCGTTGTCCGTCCCTGAGATCACCATGTGGCCTACATAAAAGAAAATTTGAAAAAGGGGCTTTATTCGAAACTGGAGCGGGTTTTTTCTTTGTGGAGAAAAAGGATATTCTCTCCCCTCCTGCATCGATTACCGACCCTTAATAACATCACCGTGAAAAAATCGCTATCAGTTACCTCAAATTTCGGAACATTCGCCCGGCTTCGGGGGGAAAGGGTTTTTCAAACGGGACCTCGGGGACCTCAACCTCGTCAGAATCTAAAAAGGCATAGTGGAAGACGGCCTTTTAAACACACATGACTGGAGGCTATGAAACCCCCACCGTCTTTCAGGAACTGTTAATGAATTTTTAAGGGGACCTCCTTTACTCCTTGTCATCGTCTATTTGGGACGACATCCTGATTTTTCCCCCTGATTTCTGACCCTCATTTGCGGAAACCCCGGGTACTGTGTCGCCTCCGCTGAAACCCCGGTTTATACCCCAAATAGGAAAATGTCTTTTCCTCGGACGAGCCTTCCCTTTCCTGGGTTTTATCATTTCAATAAGGGGGTTCAGAGGGTCCGCCCAAGTTATCGGGCCCTTTGCAGTGGGCCGCGAATACTATCGCCCAAATTTTTTTCCCATTTCTCTACTTGGTGGGACCGATCGTACCCCACGAAAAAGAACGCTAACCCGAAAATCGGTCACAAGTGGCCGAAAAAAGGGTTTTTTGGAGCACAATCTACTTTTGCCTTTTTGCACCCATCCTATCTCACCCCCGACCAGACAAACCTTTCCCTTGGAGGTGGGTGCTTCTTCCCCTGGGGGCAGGGCGGGTTCTCACGCAAAGAGAGGAAGGCAAAACACTCACAGCGATTCTTCTCCAAGCCTCCTCTCCGGGGAGAAGAATTACGCCATGGGGCCGGGAATTTTTACCCTCAAACGGCTCTGGGGGAATGGGGCCACCTCCTGGAAGGAGGCCCCCATCCAATTGATGTTTACACAGATCCAAGAACCTCCCTTTTCCCAGCTGCTCAACGGGTTAATCCCCGCCAGGCCAGGTGGGCGCTGTTTTTTTTCGCGTTTTTATTTCCGATTCACTTCCGCCCCCGGGAGAAAAAAACTTAAGGCTGCTCCTCTCCCGTGCCTCCAACACCCTCGGGGAAATCCGGTCTCAATATTAACCTCAAGAACGTTTGTTTTGTTGCTCCCCTGGACCTCAACAAACCCTCGGGGAAGACTTATTTTCATCCGGCTTTCCCGGGGGAGGATTCTAAAATGGGGGCTTTTCTCCTTGGTGCCGGGCATCCCGGGCCGGAAAAGATCAGCTGATCCCCCTTTTTTGGGGGCCGACCCTTGCTAGGGACTCAAAAGAAATTGTGGAAGACTGTACCACCTGTGCCCGGGATAAGACGCCCCTTTGCAGCCCGTCTGGCCTTCTTCACCCCTTGCCCACGCCGGAGTCTCCATGGTCCCAGGTGTCGATGGATTTCATCACCGACCTTCCTCCGGCAATACTGCAATTTGGGTGGTCGGAGACCGTTTTTCCATGATGGCACACTTTGTCCCGTTGCCAGGCCTTCTGTCCGCTCCTCAGCTCGCCACTCTCTTCTTTGAGCACATCTTCAGGCTACACGGCCTCCCTCGTCACATCGTCTCGGACCGTGGGGTCCAATTCGTCTCCAGGTTGTGGCACGCCCTTTGCTGCCAGTTACAAGTAAAACTGGACTTTTCCTCAGCTTACCACCCGCAATCCAACGGTCAGGTGGAGAGGATCAATCAAATCCTTGGCACGTATCTTTGCCACTTCGTCTCGGCCCGTCAAGACAACTGGTCCAGTCTGGGCTGAGTTCTCAAATAACTCCCTGGACTCTGAATCTACGGGCTCTTCACCCTTCCACATTGTCTACGGACTGCATCCCCGCCCACCCTTCCCTCTGCCATCTGCCTCCGAGGTTCAGGACATGACTGCCATTTTGGAGCAGACTCTTCAGTCCCTTCAGCAAGCTACAGTCCGCATGAAGTCCCAGGCGGACAAGAAGAGGAGACGGGCCCCAACTTTTGCTCCAGGAGATAAGGTGTGGCTGTCGGCCAAGTACGTCTGGCTCAAGATACCAAGTTATAAACTAGGTCCACAGTTCTTAGGGCCATTTGAGGTGTTACGGCAGATCAATCCGGTGGCCTACAAACTCCGGTTCCCTCCTAACATGCGTATCCAGAATTCGTTCCATGTCCTTCTGCTGAAGCCTGTGTTTCTCAATCGCTTCTCTCGGAAAGTCGCCTCCTCCCCCCTGAAGCGGAGGCCTCCAACGTGTTCACGGTGAAAGAGATTCTGGCTATGAAGTCTATCAGAGGGAGGTGATATTTCCTCATTGATTGGGAAGGATGCGGGCTGGAGGAGCGATCTTGGGAGCCGGAGGATAACATCTTGGATCGTGACCTGCTGAAGAAATGTCTTTTTTCAAAAAAGAAGGGGAGGCCTAAGGGGGGGTACTGTCACGGGTGGTCCCGAAGCCGTGGGTCAGGCTGGGGGCACACCCGTGTCCCATCCGTCCCCCCCACTCCGGGAGCGAGTGGCGCCGCGGTCCGCATGTCGGGCCGCGGGTGCACTCGCTTCCCCAAGGGTCAGGACTTACCTGACCACGCTCCTGTCTCCGTGCGGCTCTCGGCCAACACTATGATAAGTGTGGTACATTGTAAGACTGTCTAGTCTAAATTAACACTGTCCAAGAGATAGACAGTATTGATAAATCTGCCCCAGTAGGTACAGCTGTGCCCCCTAAATTCTCTCATAGTCATAGAAGACCCCATATGCATTTTACATTTTACATAGATGCTTTTTCCATAGACTGAGGCACCTTTTTTCTGTCTGTTTGTCTATCTATCTATCTATCTATCTATCTATCTATCTATCTATCTACTAATTAGATAGATAGATAGATAGATAGATAGATAGATAGATAGATAAATAGATAGATGATATATTGCAGACATAAAAACAGATACATTTTTGAAATGTTTTATCTTTCAAGGAGTATATTCTCTTTCATCCAGGTTTTAGTACAGCTCTAAGTAATGCTGTGTAACTTTTGTCTTGCAGCAGTAATTATGTGGGTGAGATGTGAACTGTTTAGAATTAGCATTTTTTATAATTAATCATTTACTGTCCCGTGTATTTTCTCAAAGCATTTTTCCCAGAGTGAAGCTGCAAATCACGCTGTGCCAAAAAAACACATCTCAGTTGGCATAACCTTTGCAGACACTAAAATTATTCATTTAAAAGGTTTATTCCACCAGCATGGATTGAAAAGGAGCGTTCTTGTAAGTGTAGCGCTGACATAAATTAGAACACATAATAATTTATGAGGTTATTTTATTATAGTCATGATTAGATAATCGTTATACTATATTTCACTCCTTGATATACTGGGGTTTAAAATGCGCAGCATTGACTGTAGGTTAGATATGCATTTAAATTAACTGTATGTAGCACTAATTAAAATACTTGATTACATACTGGATGGATGAACGTGATCTAATCTCACAAGTCACTCGCCCAATGTCAAAAGTAGACAAGTACTTCACTCTTCTATGGGGGTGTTAAAGGCATAGAGATCTAAAGAGATTTATGTTTAGTTAGGAATAAAAATAAATTTTCTTACAATTTTATTCTCACAAACATCAGGTAAATGCAGGGATGGACATACTATTGGGGCTTCTTACTGTAAATAAAAGGGACCAATACTACCTTTCATTTATTTTAAGTTCCTATCATTTAGTTTTATGCAATCAAATTGGTTGAATATTTTTGTTGCTTTCAATGGGAGCTGTATAAATTCGTACACAGTGTGCTACCCCTAGTGGTAGTTCATGGCAGTCAAAAATTTATCCCGTAATAGGATCAGCAGGCCCCTTTAAAAAAAAAAAAATTAGGGCCCCCTGATAGGAGTGATGTCAGTACTGTCCTGGTGGACACCACTCTATTGTTACATTATGGTCTGGTGATTGGTGTTAAATCATTATAAATGTTTATAAGGATTTCCCAATAAAGATGAACAATTTTTACATTTTCACTGCTGGGATGTGAAGCTGGGTTTTTTTCCATTTGTTCACCCTTGACAAATCCTGTACAACACAAAAGAAGCCCCGAGCCACGTAGATGGGAAAATGTATCCACCACTGTAAATTAAAAGAATTATAGAAGTCATGTGCTTACAGTTGGTACGGAAAGTATTCAGACCCATTTACATTTTTCACTCTTTCTTTCATTGCAGCTATTTGGTAAGATCCAAAAAGTTTATTTTTTGCTGATTAATGTACACTCTGCACCACCCATCTTGAAAGAAAAAAAACAGAAATGTAGATATTTTTGCAAATTTATTAAACAAGAAAAACTGAAATATCAACATGGTCTTAAGTATTCAGACCCTTTGCTCAGCATTGAGTAGAAGCACCTTTTGACGTAGTATAGCCATTAGTCTTCTTGGGAATGATGCAACAAGTTTTTCACACCTGGATTTTGGGATCCTCTGCCATTCTTCCTTGTAGATCCTCGCCAGTTCCCTCGGGTTGGATGGTGAACGTTGGTAGATTGGCCATTGGCCATTTTAAAGTCTCTCCAGAGATGCTCAATTGGGTTTGGTTCAAAGCTCTGGCCGGGCCAGGCAAGAATGCCACAACCTTGTTCAGAAGCCACCGCATTGTACTTTTAGCGGTGAGCAAAAGGTCATTGTCTTGCTGCAACAAGACCCTTCCGCCCAGAGTGAGGTCCAGCGCACTCCGGACGAGGTCTTCATCCAGGATATCTATGAACTTGACCGCATTCATCTTTCATTCAGTTGCAACCAGTGATCCTGTCCCTGCAGCTGAAAAACACTCCCATAGCATGATGCTGCCACCACCATGTTTTACTGTTGGGATTGTATTGGGCAGGTGATGAGCAGTACCTGGTTTTCTCCACACATACCGCTTACAATTAACACCAAAAAGTTCAATCTTCGTCTCATCAAAACCAGAGAATCTTATTTCTCATAGTCTGGGAGACCTTCATGTGTTTTTTTGCAAACTGTATGCAGGCTTTCATATGTCTTGCACTGAGGAGAGGCTTCCATCAGCACACTCTACCATAAAGCTCTGACTGGTGGAGGGTTGCAGTGATAGTTGACTTTGTGGAACTTAGGGATGAGCGATATTATCGACAAAATTAAAATCGGCACGATTTTTAGGCTGATCGGAAAATTCCGATGACGCAATAGTTTAGGTGACAATCTTACAGATAATCTATTACTATCGCGCCATTTTTCAGGTTTCCTGGGGATTTTGGTGGCCAGCCATTCACTCTGGGATAGAGGGGGTGGGAGGATGTACAAAGTCACCAATTTGTGGTGTATGGATCTCATTGGCTGCAAAAATCACGTGACCTTGTTTTATCTATGCTGCTGCATTTCCTGTTTGACTCTGTCTATGCCTCTTCACAGCAGGACGTGTCTGTCTGCGCTTAAACCAATAGCTGTTCTAACAGCTCAGATAGTCACTTCTAATACAAGAAACCATCCACCTACAGCTTAGAATAGAGTTAGATTAGAGAATTGCCCTTCTTATTTAGTTAGACAAAGTTTTAAGGATATCTACTGGTGTGTGTAGCTGCGGAGCTGCGGGGAGGTGGGGGGAGGGGCGGCAGCAGGAGAGGCTTTGAAAGGAAGGGAGATATTTTGCAACTCAGTGTTTTCTGTGATCTTCAATTGAAAAAGCATTGTTTTTGGCCAGCAGACCTCTGATAGGAGGTGAAATTGTTCCTGTGTTTTCAGTTCTATTGCAATCACTGCGGTGGAGGGGGCGGCAGGAGGAGAGGCATTTGAAAAAAGATATTTTGCAGCTCAGTGTGTTCTGTGATTTTTAATTGAAAAATAATTGTTTTCTACCACTTTTTTGGCCATCAGACCTCTGATAGCAGTTGAAATTGTCCCTGTGTTTTCAGTTCTATTGCAAAAACCGGCTTAACTTATCCCTATAATTTTTAAATAGTTTTACTGAAGTCCGTGCGTCTCAGTTTGGCACAAAGAGTCCAGTTGTACGAATATTGTGTTCTACAAATTTCCTAGTAAATTACGCTTGTAGTCAGTGGTGCGAATGCTGCCATATTAATCCATATAATATTTAAATACTCTTATTGCAGTCCGTGCGTCTGTTTGGCGCAAAGAGTTCAGTTGTACGAATATTGTGTTATACATATTTCCTAGTAAATTACACCTGTAGTCAGTGGTGCGAAGGCTGCCATATTAATCCATATAACTTTTTAATACTTCTATTTTACTCAGTGCGTCTCAGTTTGGTGCTAATCGTGCATTTGTACGATAGTTTGTTGAAAACTATCAATTGTTAGTCCTACTGGACAGTTGTAAATCTCAGGGACTGAAGGAAGAACACTGTTGATTTTGTGTTATGGTTCTTCCACCAGACCGCATTTCACAGATATTTGATAGAAACAATTCTGTTTCTAATCCTAGTTGGCTGTTGGAAATTAGAGGGATTTAAGAATAGCTGTGATTTGCTGTCAAAAACTCTTCCATAACTTTTTAAATTTGTATCTTTCTGAACATGGAGCGAAATGCAGGTGGTAAGCGAGCAAAGAGGGGTGTAGGACATGGAGGTAGAGGCAGTGTCGGACTGGAGGGTCTGGGGCCCACAGGGGAGTTGATCTTGGGGGGTCCACCCTACTGTACATGAAAATATTACCGGCCTCTTGGACATAAACGCGCCCATTTTACCACATAATACAGTGTTCAAAACAGAACTGTATTGTGTAGTACAATAGCAAGAGAGTCACATATCTGTATCTCACACATATGTCAGTCTAACATATCATAGACACAGGGCTAAGTAGCTCCATCCATATCCCCCTTCATCCACATACAATATCCCCCTCCACCCACATACAATATCTCCTCCATGTTTCCCTTGGTCATGCACCTCACCACCTTCTAAAATAAACACCAGCAAGAAAGTATAAGTCTAACTCCTATCACAGGGTCAGGGCCCCCCTCTTTACAAAAAGGGACACATGTAGCTGCCCCTTCCGCGCCGATAAACTTTCAAATGCTATATGGAGACCCATGAGGGGCAGACCCAGTCGAAAAACCACAAACCGCCCTATAAGACCCCAATAGAGGTCAGACACCCCGCTCAGGTTAAAAAAAAAAAAAAAAAAAAAAAAAAAAAACAAAACCCCCATATAGAGACCCTTAGTGGTCAGACACCCGCTAGGTATAACCACAACAGCACCATATAGAGACCACATAGAATCAGACACCAGCTATGTATAACCACAAAACTACAATATAGAGACCACAAGAGGTCAGACACCTTCAGGGTATAACCCAAAACACGCCAATGAGACCCCAAAAAGGGTCGACACAGCCCGGTATAACCTACAACCCGCCATATAGAGACCCCAAAAGTGGGGACACCCGTAGGTTATACCTAAAACCACGCCATATAGAGACCCCATAGAGGTCAGCCCAGCTCGGTATAACCTACAACACCGCCATATGGAGAAAATTGAGGTCAGAAAAACTTTGGGCTTCATTACTTTTTGAAAAAAAAGAGTTTAAGCTGCCCACACTTTAAGTGATCTCAAAATCGGCAGCCTTGCTTCTTTACCTCTCAATCGAGCCTTTTCAGGTTTCAGGGTAAACCCGACCTCATTATTCAAGAGAAAAAATAAAAAACACCAACCTGAACTCCCCTTTTATACGCCTGTGGATGGGCGGGGACAAAAAACCCAAAAGGGAAGCACCCTTTCCTTCCCCATAAGGGTTAAAAAAGTACACCAAGTATAAGTTGTTTTCTGCCACAAAAACTTTTTTAAAAAAAAACTTGCAAACCTGGGTGCCACTGGCGGTGGGCACCATGTAATTATACTTTACACACCGACCCCGCCAGCGGCAGATTACTGAAAAAAAGGGAAAACACTACGGGAAATCCTAAAGAAGCATTTAGCTTCTATATACATGAAAAAAAATTGAGACTTTGGAAAAATATTTTGATCAAAGAGTTTAAGCTCCCCCGACTTTCAAGGATTCAAAACGGGCACCCTATGTATTTTACCTCTCAATGACCCCAATCAGCTCCCGGGGTCAAGACCTATTATTCGAGAGAAAAAGTAAAAAAACCCCCCCAAACCCTGCAAGCTCCCCTTCTTTGGACAGTGTGAGATTGGGGGGGACAGAAACCCCAAATAAAAGCCCCCCTTTCCCTTCCCCAATAGGTTAAAATCAATGTAACCCCAATTAAAAAGTTTTTTCTGAACAAAAACATTTCTGAAAAAAGTATAAAAATTTGGGGTGCCACCGGCGGGTGCGGCAAAAAGTAATTATACATTTTTACACCAGACCCCCGCCAGGGCACATTACTGCAAAAAGGGCAATACACTCGTGGAAATCCTAAAAAACTTTATGCTATCTATATCCCTAAAAAAACTTTGAGACTCTCGGTTCAATATTTTGATCAAAAGATGTTTAAGTGCCCACAACTTTCAAACGGATCTCAAAACGGGCAGTCCTATGCATTTTATCTAAATCGAGCCAATCAGGCCCCCCACGGGGTAAAACCGACCCCCAAAAATGTTTTTGTGTGCAGAAAATACGTTAACTTGGTGTACTTTGATTTTAACCTATAAAAGGAAGGGGTGCTTCCTTTTTGGGGGTTTCTGTCCCCCCACTCCAAGGCTGTTAAGAAGGGCAGCTTGCGGGTTGGGGTTTTTTATTTTTTCTCTTGAATAAGGAGGTCGGTTTGACCATGAGGCCTGTTTGGGCTCGTTTAAAGGGGGTAAAGATACATAGGCTGCCCTTTGAGATCACTTTGAAAGTGTGGACAGTTAAAATTTTTGATCAAAATAGTGAACCGAGAGTTAAAAGTTTTTTCATGTAGATAGAACATAAATCTTTTTTAGGGATTTCCAGTATGTTTTGCCCTTTTTGCAGTAATGTCGTGGCGGGGGGTTTGTGTGTGTACATTATAATTACATGTGGCCGCAGCCCTCCCAGTGGCACCCGGTTTTGCATACGTTTTTTCAGAAATGTTTTTTTTTGGGGAAAAACATACTTATATTTGGTGTACATTGATTTTAACCTATATGGAAGAAGGGGTGCTTCCTTTTGGTTTTTCCCCCCCCGCGACTTCCGGGTGTATAAGAAGGGCAGCTTGCAGGTTGGGTGTTTTTCTTTTTTCCCTTGAAAAATGGAGGTCGGTGCCCCTGAGGGGCCCTGGGCTCGATTGGAGGTAAGATGCATGGGACTGCCCGTTTTGAGATCACATTGAAATGGGGGCAGCTTAAAATCTTTTGATCAAAATATGTGAACCGAGAGTTCAAAGTTTTTTATGTAGTTTGATAGCATAAATGCTTTTTGGGGTTTCCATGTATGTTTTGCCTTTTTGCGTAATGTGCCCTGGCGGGGTCTTTTTGGTTTACATGTAAAATTTTACTGTGTCCCGCAGCCCTGCCAGTGGCCCCCAGGTGTGATTTTTTTCAGAAATGTTTTTGTGTGCGAAAATAGTTTATTTGGGGTGTACATTGTTTTTAACCTATAGGGGGAAGGGAAAGGGGGTGCTTCCTTTTTTGGGTTTTGTCCCCCCCCATTTCCGGCTGTCATAAGAGGGCATTGCGGGTTTGGGGTGTTTTTTTTTTTTTCTTCTAAATAATGGAGGTCGGTTGCCCCAGTGAGAGCCTGAGGGCTCGTTTGAGAGGTAAAGAAGATAGGATGCCCTTTTTTGAGAACGTTGAAAGGTCGTGGCAGCTTAAACATTTTTGTTCAAAATATGTGCCGGAGTCTAAAAGTTTTTTCATGTTGATGTAGCAAAATGCTTCTTTGGGGATTTCCAAAGTGTGTTCACAAAGGCGCCCAGCTCGGTCACATCAATTACAAATAAAAAAAAAACCCTAAAAGGGGACTCACCGGAGAGCCCTTGATAGGGTTGTTCATTTTTATGACGTTTTTTTTCCCTTTTTTCTGCACCTTTTCAACCGCCATGATGCTTGCCCCGGGGCCCCAAAACTCCCCCTGCAGAAATTAACACAAATATCTTCAATCTAATTTTCAGCATTCTTTACCTATTCCCACCTCTGTAAAAAACCTCCCAAGGTTGGGAGGGGGGGTACAACCCTGTTCCAAGGGGGGGAGGGGGGGGAAAAGGCCCCAGGTAACTAGATGGGCCCTATTTAAGGAGGTAGACTCTCGCTGGATAAGTTGGTGGCCAGCCCCAGGCAGGCTGGGGGGGTACCTAGCCCAGGTGGGTAGGTAAATAGCGCAGGTAGATAAGAGGCGGGCCCAGTTGGGGAAAGTAGGTATCTCAGTTGGTTGGTGGCCCCCAGTTGGTGGCGTAGGTAGGTGTTTTGGGGAGTCCCAATTAGTTAGGCGGGTAGGGGTTTTCCCCCCGTTAGGTAAGTGTAGGTAGTTAGGGCCCCTTTATATAGGTGCAAGCAGTTTGGGGCCCCTTTGGTAGTATACAGGAATAGGGCTCCCTTTGTAGTATACAGGCAGTTAGGGGTCTCCTTTAGGGGAAAAAGGGATTTTGGGGCCCTTTGGTAGTTTAAAAGGGGAAATTGGGGTCTCCTTTAGGGGAAAATACAGGGAGTTAGGGGTCTCCTTTAGGGGGTATATAGGTTTAGGGGCCCCTTTAGGTAGTAACGGTAGTTAGGGGCCCCCTTTAGGTAGGTGCAGGAAGTCAAGGCCCCCTTTGCTCTGTGTGGGGGTCAAGCCCCTTAGTATTTAGGTAGTCAGGGGCCCCCTTTTGATAGCAGGGGCCCCCCTTTGGTAGTCAGGCCCCCCTGTAGGTGTAGGGCCCCCCCTTTGTAGGAAGGCCCCCTGTGGGAGCCAGGGCCCCCCTGTGATAGCCGGCCCCCCTTTATCGGGCCCGCGTAGGAGCCAAACCCCCCCGTGTCGGGCCCCCCTTTTTAAAAGGGCCCCCATGTAGGGAGCCGGGCACCCCAAGTAGGTTGCCCGGGCCCACCTTGTGTCAGGGCCCCCTATAGGTACCCGGGCCCCCCCTTTTAGCCCGGGCCCCTGTAGGTAGCCAGGGCCCCCCTGTAGGGAAATCAGGGGCCCCCTTTTAGGGGGCCCCCCTATAGGTACCGGGCCCCCCTGTAGGTAGCCGGACCCCCATTATCAGGGCCCCCCCATGGTAGCCGGGCCCCCCTTTTATCAGGGCCCCCTTTGGTAGCCAGGGCCCCCCTGAGGGGGCCCGGGCCCCCCTTGTAGTATGGTCCCCTGAGGTAGCCGAACCCCTTGTAGTAGGGCCCCTTGATTGCCCGGCCCCCCCGTAGGGAGAGGGGTCCCCCTTTTAGTCGGGCCCCCCCCCCCAGATTACCAGGGCCCCCCCCGTAGGTGCCAGGGCCCCTGTGGTAGCCAGGGCCCCCCTTGTGTAGGGCCCCCTTTGTAGGGGGCCCCCCCAATAGGTACCAGGGCCCCCCCTGCATTAGCCAGGGGCCCGCCCTTTTAGTCAGCGCCCCCCCATAGGAGCCAGGGCCCCCCCTTTTAGCCAGCCAGGGCCCCCGTTTGTAGGGGCCGGGGCCCCCCTTTTAGGTAGCCGGGCCCCTTGTAGCCAGGGGCCCCCTAGGAGCCCAAAGGGCCCCTTGTAGTAGGGCCCCCCCATAGGTAGCCCGGGGGGCCCCCCTAGTAGCCAGGGCCCCCCTTTGTAGCCGGGGCCCCCTTGTGGTGCCGGGCCCCCCCGTAGGTAGTCAGGCCCCCCGTAGGTAGTCAGGGCACCCTTGTGCCCCGGGCCCCCCCGTAGTGGGCCCATGGTAGCCAGGGCCCCCCTTTGCCCGGGACCCCCCTTTAACCAGGGACCCCCTTTTTAGCGGGCCCCCCCGTAGGTATTTTAAAAAAAAAAAAAAAAGAAACAATCAATCCTTCCCTTTCACCCCTCCCCTTCCGCTCCCGGTCGTCCGAGCTGGGCCGCTCCCTATGCCGCCTGCAAGGGGGTGCGGTGATGTGGGCGTCACCCCCCCGCCTATGTGGCCAGTCGAGCCTGGGTAGAGGTACGAAGAAGGTGCTCCCTTCATTTCTGGCGAAACACACAAACAGGGGATGTCGGTTGAGGTGTCAGGGGTTTTTCCCCGGGGTCGGTGTCCTGTGAATCTCGTAACGAAAAAGCGTGCCATCTGTTCTAAGTGGTAATGCAACCCGAGTGGGTCCAGGAAGGGTTTTTCAATGTCCCGTTCAACTAAATGGTGGTTCGAGACTCCCTTTTTTTGGCACTCTTTATTGTGGTCGTAGATTTTTAAGGGTCATGGCGGGTCCAGGGCAGTGAGTCTTGTCCATTAAAGGAAAAGGTGGGTTAAAAACTCCTTTTTCCAGCATTTTTCATCTGTGGGTCTGTAGATTTTAAGGGGAAAGCTGCGGTCCCTTTCAGGTATAGTCAAAGTCCGCTCAACTAAAATGGGGTTGAAAGACCCTTTACCGGGATTTTTTTTTGGGGTCATCAGGTTTGGGGTCATTGGGGGGTAAGGACAGGAATAGTCAATGCCGTTAACCAAAAAAGGTGGTTGAAAGACTCCTTTTTCCGGCACTTTTTAATCTGTGGGTCATACAGGTTTAAGGGTTATGTTGAGGTCCAGGACAGGCATAGTTAATGTCCAGTTCAACTAAAATGGTGGTTCAAAGACTCCTTTTTCCGGCACTTTTTAATCTGTGGGTCAGACAGGTTTAAGGGTAATGCTGCGGTCCAGGACAGGCATAGTCAATGTCCAGTTCAACTAAAATGGTGGTTCAAAGACTCCTTTTTCTGGCACTCTTTAATCTGTGGGTCATTTAGATTTAAGGGTCATGCTGCGGTCCAGGACAGGGATAGTCTATGTCCAGTTAAACTAAAATGGTGGTTCAAAGACTCCTTTTTCCAGCACTTTTTAATCTGTGGGTCATGTAGATTTAAGGGTCATGCTGCGGTCCAGGACAGGTATAGTCAATGTCCAGTTCAACTAAAATGGTGGTTGAAAGACTCCTTTTTCCGGCACTTTTTAATCTGTGGGTCATGCAGATTTGAGGGTCATGCTGTGGTACAGGACAGGAATAGTCAATGTCCAGTTCAAGTAAAATGATGGTTCAAATAATACTGCCTTCTGGCACTTTTTAATTTGTGGGTCATGAAGGTTAAAGGGTTACGCTGTGGTACAAGACAGGAATAGTGACTAGTCTGTCAGTTTTTTTCTGGCGATATCGACTATCGACTCGATAATGATAGTTGACACAATCGCTCATTACTAGTGGAACTTTCTCCCATCTCCCTACTGCATCTCTGAAGCTCAGCCACAGTGATCTCCATCTCTCTCACCAAGGCTCTTCTCCCATGATTGCTTAGTTTGGCTGGACGGTCAGGTCGAGGAAGAGTTGTGGTCGTCCCAAACTTCTTCCATTTAAGGATTATGGAGGCCACTGTGCTCTTAGGAACCTTGAGTGCTGCAGAAATTTTTTTGTAACCTTGTCCAGATCTGTGCCTTGCCACAACTCTGTCTTTGAGCTCCTTGGGCAGTTCTTTAGACCTCATGATTCTCATGTGCTCTGACATGCACTGTGAGCTGTGAGGTCTTATGTAGACAGGTGTGTGTAAGTCCAATCAGTTTAATTAAACACAGCTGGACTTCAATGAAGAAGTAAAACCATCTCAAGGAGGATCAGAAGGAAAATAGTGTCACAGTAAAGGCTCTGAATACTTATGACCATGTGATATTTCAGTTTTTCTTGTTTAATAAATTTGCAAAAATTTCTACATTTCTGGTTTTTTCTTGGAGAAATGAACTTTTTGGATCTTACCAAATTGCTGCAATGAAAAAGAGTGAAAAATTTAAAGGAGTCTGAATACTTTCTGTACCCACTGTATATGAAACAGTTTGGCCATATGTTTTTATATGTCCATGTCATGCTTGCACACTACATCTGGGATTTCCACAATTGTACTCCTATCTGCCACTGCCTTTTCTCTCCTTGGTGTTTATATGCTGTTCTCAATCTACTCTCCTGACTCCATGCTCATTGGCATATTCTTCCACCTGTAGGACCTCTTCTACTTTAGAGAGTGTGAGCACATTAGCTCTTGGCCTTTTACATGGCCAGTGTGTGCTGAAGTTCTGCTTTTCCATCCAATGTCTTTTTATGCATCCAGGGACCTTACTCCTTACCTAAGCAATACGGCTCCATGTTTCCTGTTCCATCCATTTATTCTGTCCCTGATTTGTTTCATGTCCCCATCTGATGTCTCCCAAATCCTTACTAGGGAACTTTACCTGTCCTGACCTTGGCCCGTCCAGTGTGCAGACTAAATTAAACCTGCCTAGATACTACTTGTTGTCTCCTTTGATAACTTTCTCCAAGGGTTGGAGTCTTAAGGGTTTATGCAGTGAAGTTTAGATCCCTGCATGTGGGTTACCGAGTGAAAATCAAGAATCACTTAGTACCTGATCCTTATTATATCCGCATGCCAAGTAAGTACCACCCCAAGGGATTTATATCACCTACAGCATTGTATCGGCTGCAAAACTCCAAAATGTAATTTTCTTTTTACTTTATTATATAGTAGTGGATATATAATAACATACACTTCAGCTACTGCAGAGGCTGTGTTGGAAAAGTAAATGGGGGGCTTCCTGACCACAACTTATAGATATAAAACACTCCCATCAATTTCAAAAGGAGGTCTGCAGTATAACATGGGGTTGTATGGCTTAGAACACCCACTTTCAAATCCTGGGTGAGAACATGCTGAGTTAGAGGAAAGTCTCCAGTTCAGAACCCACTCAATTAGACAAAGTAGGGAGAATTTAAAAAGCATCTTTATTTTCTGGAGGACCAAGAATCACATTGAATTTGACAAGCACTGTTCAATGCTTCTTTTACCCTGTGGTAGTGCTGCAGGATGACTGAAGACTTGCTGCTGGATTCCACCCTAGATTGTAGCTAATTGCTGGGGTCCCAACAGTTGAACGCCCTATGATCAGTTTATTGTCTTGTAACTCTTCCAACAAAAGAAGGTTGTTCAAGGTGGGCAACCTCTTTAATATTGTGACAACCCCACTACTCAATGGGCTCTCAATAAAGAACCCTCATTGCCATGTACTGGAAGTGTCAACCACAGTCTAAAATACGGATGGCAAAAGTGGATATTTCTTTTAAAAATAATACAAAACTGTAAACCCAGAAGCTATCACTTTCTAAGTGGTTTACATTTAATACATTATTACGGAACACAACCAGGCACTTCCAGTTTTACAGCCTTTTAAAAAGACGCCAAATCTCTTTCTTTGACATCAATTATGCACATGTTCTGTGGTATGTTTTATGAAGTCCCTCGATGCCAGATGCCGCTCTCTCTGAGCCTACAAAACACTAATCCATTTACAAATGTGCAAATTGTCATAAATGACTCAGAAGACTCTTAAAACCAATATTAGTTCAATTTGTGAGTAAGAGGAGGAAGTGCGAGGTCTTTACACAATCCCTGACACTACAAGACTCAATTTCAGAGAAATGGAAAGCACAGAGGTTCCCCCCTTGGAGCAACAAGCGAGTGTTTGGAAGTGCATTTTGTGTTCCCCCGAGAACCCATTAATAATTGAGAAAAGGAACATTTACTGAAGGGAACGCAGAGCTGTTGAGCAGGTTAGTGGTGGTTAGATGTCATTTATCAAGATGAGATGTTTGAATGAGAGAAGAAGCTCTGCCGGACTGGCGCAGTAATATTTTAAGATCATCTACGAGCAGCTGTAAGCATTCCTAGGTAAGGAGAGGGAAAAACAATTTCCTAATTTAAATGGATATCCGTATAATGATTTTCTGACTCGGTAAATCTCGGAAGTATTTAAACAGCCTGTCTTATATTATGCATCATATAAATGAGGCAATTTAAACAAGCTGGTTGTAGAGATACAGTCTAAAGAAAGGTCAAATGCAATGCCATGGCAAGAAGCTTTAGAAGCATATGTCTTCCACCGGGTTGTAGAGGAATACTTCTCCATGGTTTCCTACTCCTTTAACCTTTACCATATAATTAAATGTACCATTATACTATCAAATCTGGTATAAAGTTATTGGAAATTGTTCAAAGAAAGATAAAGCAGGAAGAATAAGGTAGCATGTCAAGTGTTTCGACTAAAGTCAATGGTTTGATGCTGTGGCTGGTGGTGAGTGCAGGACCAGTGGTAAATGTAGGATTTTTAAGGAGGTTTCCAAGCACATTGGTGCCCATATCATATACAGCAAAACTGTTGAAAATACAGAGTTTGCCAAGTCATAGAGAGGGTGATTTAGGTGTTAATGAAACCCATATTGTCATGCTCCTGGTGGTCTAGAAGGGTTTATGGCTAATACATCATATCTTTCGTGGTCTAAGGTGATGCAAAGGTTCATTATGAGATGCATGGTGGTCTAGAATGGTATTGATTAATATCTAACACCCTTGAATGATTAGGGTGCTTTTGTGACTAACACCTAGGGAGACATGTCTGAAAGGGTTTTCACCCTTTTCTGGCGTCAAATGCATCAAAGTGAGCCAGCTACGATGTCTAATACGCCTAAAGAATGAGTTAGGCGCATTGTTCATGGGGGCATGTCACACCACACTCATAATATTAGACACATTCATGAATGTGGCTCGGCAAAACTAGGCGCATTACTGCTTGGACAGGCAGACCTATTTGAATGTGGTCTGCCTGAGCCTGAGGAGTCGAAGTGAAGCTAGTTTTGCTGTTAGGGAAAAAAATTTCCAATATTTCTCAACTTACACCAGTGCAATAATAAAAAGTAATTTATTGTAATTATCAAACCATATACAATTTAATTGTTTATATTTAATTCAAAATGTTATCATATCAAATTAATATAAAAATATAAAAATATCTCCTATAAAATGTATTTAAGATTAAAAGAATCTAAAACTAATTTTACATTGAATAACCCATTGATGATGTTGAGATTTTTAAATTTTTAATTTTACTACATTGAATTTGAAATTTACTTTTGCTGCTCTTACCCTTTATTCTACATACAGCAAGAGCCAGCACAGCACAGGTCTTGCCGGGACCTGCGGTTCACCAAGCAGGATCACTACCATAGTTTCTATTCACTGACATGTTATTCTAATGACCTTTCTTTTATTTCCAGCCTATCTATAGTCTTTATACATGTTTGGCGCATTACTTCTGTAATGCGCCAAACACACAGGCGAGGTGCAATGAACCTTAGACTCCATTTATGAATGCACAGAAACCATTTTCATACATTCAGGCGCCTTTGACACTGAAAAATAGATGAGAAAATTAACTTTGATGCATCTAGTTCCATACATGTCTCCCCTAGTGTTAAATGATAATACCGTTATCTTGTCACTATAGTTGAGGCTGGGGGCAAAAAATATACCTAGAATTTAATCATAGGACCAGAATTCTTTATCGGGGTCTGAACTCCATTTTTCTTATGCAGAGACTCCTTCTGCAACAAACATTTTAGACTTTAATTCCCCTGAAGTGTGGGGACTACTGTAGGACTGGTGTTATAGTTATTAAGAAAAAGTTTTCACAATTCCATATATTTGTTATGGGAATTCAGTTCCTTAAAGGGGTATTCCCAACTTGGACATTTAGGGCAACATGTATGAAGATCGGCACGTCGGAGCACCCATTTTCACGGGATTTTTAGTGAAAGCTGCGCCTTATTTATGTCGGTGCCTGCGGTGTAAAGTTCCCTGCGTCTCGCCAGTGTGTGAGGCGCAGTGCGGAACTTAGGCGCAGAAGGAATGCGCCTAACATGTATTACGATTCGAGACAGGCTGGAAAACAGCGAAAAATCATTAAACATGTTAGTGAATAGCAAAAAGAGTTGTCTTTCAAACAAAGTTGTCTAAAAACGATTAAATGTATTGAAAAAGTTGATCATTTAAAATTAAAGGAAAAATATATAAGATCGCAAAAGAAATAAATCTCAGCTCTCAGCTCCGTGAGGCATGGAGTATGAATCAAAAAATAGTTTTTATTAAGTGTAAAACATTCTCTGTAAAAGAGCTAAAACCTTCTAAAAACATACATCAATCAAATCACTAACAACACGTTTGTCGCCGTGACCGGCGCTACATCAGGAATTTGGATATAGAAAATTGCCGGGAAATACAGTAATTCAAATTCTGTAAGCGCTTCTCATTGGTCGGCAGAAATCAACCAATCAGAATAGGAGCGACAGTGAACCATTATTATAACCTATGGAGTAGTATTGACCAATCAAATGAAAAGGCGGGACAGTTCAAAATACAGTAAACAATGCAGAAAAGAGCTGATTGGTTGAACTAGCGAGAACTTGGCTATCCCGGCCAATCAGCGTGCGAGATACTTTGTCCCATTGTAGTCTATGGAGAGATGGGGGCACTGAAATCTCAGCTCCGTGAGGCATGGAGTATTAGTAAATAAATCTTTTTTATTAAGTGTAAAACATTCTCTGGAAAAGAGCTAAAACCTTCTAAAAACATACATCAATCAAATCACTAACCACACGTTTGTCGCCGTGACCGGCGCAACATTAGGAATTGGGATATTGAAAATTGCCTGGAAAGACAGTAATTCAAATTCTGTAAGCGCTTCTCATTGGTCGGCAGAAACCAACCAATCAGAATAGGAGCGACAGTGAACCATTATAATCTATGGAGTAGTATTGACCAATCAAATGAAAAGGCGGGACAGTTCAAAATACAGTAAAAAATGAAGAAAGTATCTGATTGGTTGAGCTAGCCGGGGCATGGCTATCCCGGCCAATCAGAGTGCGAGGTACTTTGTCCCATTGTGGTCTATGTAGAGATCGGGGCAATGCAAAGTATATGTATAATAATTTCTCATAGAAGGGATATGGATGAACTGATTGGTTGAGATCAGGCAGCAGATATGAATCCACCAATCATATGTAGTGCATCGATTTTAAGTGTAGCAAGAGGGCGCGATAGAAGGGCGCCCTAAAAGTTATTACTGTCTATGGGAAATATTCTAGTACTGTGATTGGTTGGGGATGGAGGGGCTCGTCCTGCTTAGCCAATCAGTGGGTGAGCTACTTATCTCATAGAGTTCTATGGGGAAAAGAAATGCAGAGAGAGCTCTGTTTGTTATTGGCTAAGTTAAATGAGGCGCGATTATTTGGGCCAATGGGAGAGCGACCAACGCTCTTATGGGTTTTCTAATGCAATCTATAATCAAACTGTACATGGCAGAAATAAAATGATAAGACTCACAAAGTTGTACCGATCTTTTAAAATACTTGGAAGTATGTACATTACATGAGAATAACATCAGGAAAGAGAAGACAACTCTAAGGAGTAGTTATAGTTATACAATACTGCACTGTTCGTAATCATCCACATCCTATAACACATTATCATTTAAATCCATGTGAATTTTTTTACCTGTAACTTGTCAACAAAGTATACAATAATATTTTACAACATGATATGCATAAATGACATAGCTATATATTGATATTAGCTCAACTACAATAAGTGAATGTTGAAGTTTTTTAGTTGGAGCCAGCGTCTGCACATGGGATATAGAGCAGTTAAAGGAATAGAGGGCAGTGTATGCTGATCCACAAGGGTTGGTTCATCCAACATACAGAAGATTTGTGAGTTTCTGAATGAAATTATGGCCCAGCTGAGCGGTTTATCATCCAGACCTGCTGATCCATACATCCTAATCTATAAATAATGCTGACACTCCGTGAATACTAAGGCACAACAGACAGCATCCTTCACTGCCTTCACTAGATTACATAATGAATATGTTTATTTTGACATTTCTAATTTTACAAAATCTGGAAAATATTCGTTTGTCCAGATTTAGGTAAAAGATGTTTAAAGGGTTTTTACAATAAAAAAAAATGCTCATTAGTCAGGGAGGTTATAAAATAGAGAAAAAAACATAATCCTTTAAAACCGCTTGTTCCAACAGCACTGCTGATCCCGATACACCTGAAAGGGCATGTACTTACATTTTTGTGTTAGTGCAAGTATTTACTAGCAGGTTGCCACAGGATCCAGTCATGGTAAGGAATGAGTTAACAGCTTAGTAGAAGGTAGTCAGAGCTAAGTCTGTTAAGAGAAAAAGTGTGGGCTGGGTAGCTAATCAAAGGAGCTGACAAGGCACGCAGGCAGGAACTGGGTGACTTGAGTGAGAATTGCTCTAACAGAGCGAAACCTCCGGAGGGAGTAGGTCATGATAGATATTCGTGGTTAGCCTCCTAAGAGGCTAGAAGAGAGCCCCCTGGGCATGACCACTACGCCATAGCAGAATACGTACAGAGAGGCTACTGAGGAGGTTGGGATCAAGTCTGGGGTTCACTGGATCAAGTCCCCCCAACAGAAGTTCGGCTGTATGGATGCATTGTTTCCTTGCCCGGTGTCCCATTTAAAGAGATGTAATGTATATAAGTGAAGTGCCATAAGTAACAGCTGGAGTTTTCCCTGAGCAACATGTTGTCACCAATTATTTGCCATTTGCCATTGAACCTGGAAAATAATATCGACCATCCAGCTTGCCTAGGATGTAGATGCTTTGCTGTCGGAAGATAAAGCAGATTCTTGTGGTCCGTTTAGATGTTGACCAGATGGCAAGGCACTTCCAGCAGATGATACCATTCTTCCAAAGCCAACTTTTTGGAGAGAAATACCCAATCCCCAATGGTGTGGTTTCTCTCCTGTGGAGGAATAGGGCTTGGAGAAAAAGTCACAAGTAACAGTTTTCCCTCTGGGGGTTTTCTGGGTAAGGACTGCTCCAGCTCCCACTGAGGCGGTGTCAACCGCAAGGAGTAAGGCTTTCTCCAGGTCAAGATGGCACAGGATAGGTGCAGAGGTGAACGCAGACTACAGACGGGAGAAGGCTATCTCCTCTTCAGGTGGCCAAAGTTTGGGGTTTCTGTTCTTCTTAGTAAGCACCACAATGGGCGCCACCATGGTAGAGAAGTGTGGAATAAACTGTCAGTAGTAGTAGTTGGAAAATCTCCAGAAGTGCTGTATGGCCGAAGGCCGACTGGTGAAGGTCATTGCAAGACAGTCGACAGCTTGGCAGGAACCATCTGAAGTCCCTTGTCCAAGACAAAGTAATCAAGGAAAGGCAGGGAGGACTGCTGGAAGAGGCATTTTTCTAGCATGGCATAGAGATGATTGCCTATTAGGCATCTTAGAAGCCCTGGCGTACTTTGGCCAGATGAGATTCTAGATTATCCAAGAAGACCAGGATATTGTCCAGATATACTACGACACAAGAGTACAAGAGGTCTCTGAAGATCTCGTTAATGAATTCTTGGAAGTCGGCAGTAGCATTTCATAGGTCTAAGGGCATCACGAGATACTCGAAATGACCCTCCTGGGTATTGAATGCAGTCTTCCCGATGAGGTTATAGGCTCCCCGCAAGTCTAACTTTGTGAAGACCTTGGCTCCTTAGAGTCTGTCAAAGAGCTTTGAGGTAAGTGGTAGTGGTTATCTTGTTGAGACCCTGATAGTCTATGCAGGGACGGAGTTACTCATCTCTTTTCTCCACCAGCTGGAGAGGAAGACTTGCGGATAAAACCTTTTTAAAGGTTCTATTTAATTTAGGCTGGCATGGCCTGACTTCCTGCCAATGACAAAGGATAGACCCTGCCCCATGGAGGTCTAGTACCTGGCAGAAGGTCTATAGGGCAGTCATAAGGACAATTATGAGAAATGGTCTCCGCCTGCTTCTCAGAGAATACATCTACGAATTCCTGATACGGAGTGGGCAGACCTGGCAGCGGCTTGAAAGACGTCAGTGGAGAAGAGGTATGCACCGGATGTAGTGCCAGAAGACAGTGGGAATGATAGCCTTTTCCCCAACATGTGACTTCACCCATTTAAAAATTGAGCACTGGAGCATGACGATGTAGCCACGGAAGTCCCAGAGGGACTGCAGAGGAGCAGCGGGGTAACACGTAGAACTCGATTCTGTCTTTAGGCAACACCCCCACTATGATGCAGCGCTTCAGTGTGGAACTGAATAGAATCACTCAGGCATTCCCCATTAATGGAAGAGATAACCAGAGGCTTGACAAGCCGAACCACTGGGAGATGCATCAATGAAATTCCTGGCTGATCCAGAATTCACGAAGGTGGAGGCTTGGAACAGGACACCAGATGAGTTGCAGAGTTGGGCCGGCATGGTCAGAAGTGGAGAGGTAGTGTTCACACTTAGGGATGCCACACCCACGTAGCCTAGATGCGTTTCCCAGATGCAATGGACAGTCCATACGGAATTTACATATTTCGCAAGGCCAAAAAAAGACAGACGTCTATCCAGTTCAGCCTATTGTGCTATAATGTTGATCCAAAGGCAGGCAAAAACCCCCATGAGATAGAAGCCACTTGTCCTCATATTAGGGAAACAATATCCTTCCCTACTCCAATCTGGCAATAAGAATAAATCCCTGGATCAACGACCCTTCTTCATAGCCCTAGTCACTATAATTTGTTATATTATTACACTCTAGAAATGCATCCATTTTTTAATTCTGTTAGTGAATTCCCCATGACAAGTTCATCTGGCAGCGAGTTCCACAGTCTCACTGCTCTTACAGTAAAGAACCTTTTTCTATGTTTACATAGAAACCTTCTTTCCTCAAGATGTAGAGGATGCTCCCTTGTTCTAGATACAACCCTGGGTATAAATAGATCTTGGGGAAAGATCTCTATATTGACCTTTAGTATATTTAAACTTATTTATTATGTAACCCCGAACCCGTAATTTCTCTAAACTCAATAATCCTACTCTTGTTAATCTTTCAGGGTGTTGCAGTCCACCCAGTCCTTTTATTATTTATTGTTGCCAACATCTATGACCAACTGAGGAATCCCCTTGGTGTAGGTCTAGCAGAGCAGTCCCTGCAGAAGACACATCAGCGGGTTCCTCAAAAACTGCACTGGGTGTGAAACCCCTACAGGTTTTAGGATTTCCGTCATACTTGGGCAGCAGGAAAAGATGCAACTTGGGACTGACAGACACCACAGGAACTGGAGTTGGAGAAATTGGAGCTGGTGGTGATGGTGGCCGCTTGACTGCAAAGTTTTGATGCATCATGGTGGTCAACTGGTTAACTTGTTGCATATGGTGGGCAATTTGGTGTTACTGCTGAGCAACAACTTTCGTGCTATCCCGAATACTTTGCAGAGGAACTGCATGGCCGTATATAACTGTATCAGCCGCTGGTGAGGACTGTAGCAACTGCTGGAGTGTGGACCCACTGGATGACCACAAGTGGTGATGTAAATCACATCATGGAGCAGAGTCCACGGGGGGCCCTGGTTTACACCAGAGTCAGCCAAAGGGCAGATTGGGCTTGCTGCAGCAAGAGAGCCCTAGGTCGTTACCCCCATGCGACTTGCTTGCTGTGGCAGCTAAGGTGTAGCAAGGTACAGAGTCGTAAGACAGGCTCATGTTCGTGGACAGGCAGGAAAGTCAAGGTAGGCAGCAGGCAGAATGTGGTCCGAAGATGGAAGCAGAGGTCAAGATAGACAGTAAGATAAGAACACTAATCAAATGCTTTCTCTCAGATACAAAGCATTGTAGATCTGGCAAAGTCTTGGGAAAGGTGCAGGACTAAATAGGGTCAGCGCCCAGCGATAACGAATTACCGGAACAGTGGCCCTATAAATTTTACTGAGCTGGCGCATGTGTCCCCTAGCGAACGCAAACACCGGCCGGCATGAGAGCTGTGGGGAGCAAGGATAGGTGAGTGTAGGAGTCAGGGGCTTGTCGTTCGAGGTGTGGGGACACCCGTAACACTGATGAAGGTAAAAATCAAGGGCTACACCAGTTTTCTGGTGTGCTTTGAGCCAAAAAACCTGTCATAGCCTTATTCAATAGATGTCTGAACAGTTGTATGCCAACTGTACCAAAATTTGGTGCATTATGCGCCAAACACGGCACTTTTTAATGCACCAAAGATATGCATCAAATATATGTGTCAAAGATATGCTATACTATAGAAGACATACCACACACTAGATTTATGAACCCACATACGAAAGGTTCATACATAGGTGATGTTCACATGGCTTATTCACGCTTTAATTGCGGGACGGATTTCGCCCCGCAATTACAGCGTGTGCCATGCAGCGGGGGCGGGGTGGGGCCGGCCCCATAGACACTCATTATCCACGGCGCGTATCCCGCTGGGATAATGTGCATGTCACTTTCTCCCCCCGCGGCGTATTCGCCGAGCAGGGAGGAGAGACGGAATCCATAGTTCTCTATGAGAACTGTGGATTACCGTAATGCCTGGGACGGATTTCAGCCATAGTGGAGCGCACATTCGGCGCGCAATACGGCTGAAATCCGTCCCAGAAGCAGTCGTGTGAACGAAGCCATACTGTCACATTCTACACTCCTCTCTATCGATTTAGAACTGACATATTGGCTCCAAGTTTCATACATGTCACCCCAAATCTTTATGCTTTGTATAGAACAATATAGAGTGAAAAAATGTAGTGTCGGCTTAGCGTCTTAAAACTGTGGTTGTCTGCAGCCACCATTAGGGGAAGCTTCAGAGCTTAATGTATACTGTATTACTATTATTCTATTATTATTGAATTTAATATACATAAAAGCTCCTGAGCTCTCATTAGTGTTGGTACAGCCTAAATTCTTGTCCTTTAGCACTGCAGTCAGGACTGTATTTCCCATTGGGGAGGGTAGGCAGCTGCCCGGGGGCCCCTTGAGCTCACGGGGCCTGAATAACCTGCCCAATGAAAACAGGAGTTCAGGCTTTATTCTTTCACTGCCAGCCTGCCTGTGCTGTAAACAGTCATGCGCCAGCAGCAGGGGTGGGAGTGGACCATCCCGAGCAACACTCATCTTGTGAGGTGGCTAAAGGCTGTGCATTCCAGAGTAGGCAGCATGATGACGTCGCACTGTTTACGCCGGATACTAGTTCCCGCAGCCAGCTCCTCGGCAGGGGAACAGGGAGGGGTAACTATAGTTGTTTTTATTTTTTTCTAATCAATCAGAAGGGCTATATATTTACAGGGGCCATATATACCTAGAAAGGGATGTATACATACATGGGGCATATATATGTACAGGGGGCTGTATACCAACAGGAGCATATATACATACAAGGGGCTATACACCTAGAGGGGACACATATACCTACAGGAGGCATATATATTGACAGGGGGTGATATGTAACTACAATGGGCATATATTCCTACAGGGAGCTATACACCTAGAGGGGTATATCTACAGGACGCATATACAGTGGGGGAAAAAAGTATTTAGTCAGCCAATTGTGCAAGTTCTCCACTTAAAAAGATGAGAGGCCTGTAATTGACAACATAGGTAGACCTCACCTATGAGATACAAGATGAGAAAACAAATCCAGAAAATCAAATTTTCTGATTTGGAAAGAATTTATTTGAAAATTATTGTTGAAAATAAGTATTTGGTCACCTACAAACAAGCAAGATTTCTGGCTCTCACAGACCTGTAACTTCCTCTTTAAGAGGCTCCTCTGTCCTCCACTCATTACCTGTAATAATGGCACCTGTTTGAACTTGTTATCAGTATAAAAGACACCTGTCCACAACCTCAAACAGTCACACTCCAAACTCCACTATGGTGAAGAGCAAAGAGCTGTCAAAGGACACCAGAAATAAAATTGTAGCCCTGTACCAGGCTAGGAAGACTGAATCCGCAATAGGCAAGCAGCTTGGTGTGAAGAAATCAATAATTAGAAAATAGAACACATACAAGATCACTGATAATCTCCCTCGATCTGGGGCTTCACGCAAGATCTCACCCCGTGGGGTTAAAATGATCACAAGAATGGTGAACTAAAATCCCGGAACCACACGGGGGGACCTAATGAATGACCTGCATAGAGCTGGGACTAATGTAACAAAGGCTACCATCAATAACGCACTACATTTCCAGTGACTCAGATCCTGCAGTGCCAGATGTGTCCCCCTGCTTAAGCCAGTACATGCTCGGGCCTGTCAGAAGTTTGTCAGAGAGTATTTGGATGATCCAGAAGAGTATTGGGTTGCATCCAAAGAACACCATACCTAATGTGAAGCATGGGGGTGGCAACATTATGCTTTGAGGCTGTTTCTCTGCAAAGGGACCAGGACATCAGATCCATGTACATGAAAGAATGAATAGGGCCATGTATCGTG
This sequence comes from Phyllomedusa bahiana, assembly GCA_025379985.1. Lineage (NCBI taxonomy): Eukaryota > Metazoa > Chordata > Amphibia > Anura > Hylidae > Phyllomedusa > Phyllomedusa bahiana. The sequence continues at coordinate 122,413 of JAODAL010001120.1, read as the reverse complement.
AGATTTTGAGTGCAAACCTCCTTCCATCAGCAAGGGCATTGAAGATGAAACGTGGCTGGGTCTTTCAGCATGACAATGATCACAAGCACACTGCCAGGGCAATGAAGGAATGGCTTCGTAAGAAGCATTTCAAGGTCCTGGAATGGCCTAGCCAGTCTCCAGATCTCAACCCCATAGAAAACCTTTGGAGGAAGTTGAAAGTCTGTGTTGCCCAGCGACAGCCCCAAAACATCACTGCTCTAGAGGAGATCTGCATGGAGGAATGGGCCAACATACCAGCAACAGTGTGTGTCAACCTTGTGAAGACTTACAGAAAACATTTGACCTCTGTCAGTGCCAACAAAGGATATGTAACAAAGTATTGAAATGAACTTTTGTTATTGACTAAATACTTATTTTTAACCATAATTTGCAAATAAATTCTTTCCAAATCAGACAATGTGATTTTCTGGATTTGTTTTCTCATTTTGTCTCTCATAGTTGAGGTCTACCTATGATGTCAATTACAGGCCTCTCATTTATATCTACCATCTACATAGGACTGTATGCCTACCTATCTACATATAGGAGCATATATACCTACCTTGCTACAGGGGCCTGTATATTTTCCTACAGGGGGCATATATACCTATCTACGGGGTACTGTAAACCTACCATCTACCTACAGGGGACTACTACACCTACCTACAGTGGGCCTATATACCTACCTATTTAATGGTGGGCAACATTACTATCTACTTATTTAATGGGGGACGCCCATACCAGAGGTAGGAATTGGTCGGGAAGTGCTGGAAGAGTTAGAAGTCTAAGTTGTGGCCGGGAGAAGTTTCCATGGTGGTCTGGGTCCAATGGAGAAGAGAAAAGAGAGGGAACAACTCATCCAAGAAGAGAATGTATCATGAGAGAAGATGTCTCCTGTGAGCCCCTGTATGTGAGTCTCCTGTAAGCCCCTGCATGTCAGGGGTTATTTTGCTTCTGTGTTGGATCAGTGCTGTATTCACTGCCATGTGATGCGACCTGAGCTGGTGTCTGACTACTATGTGGTCTCTATATGGCGATGTTGTGTGTTATACGTTTGTGTTATTAATAATGTCTATGTTTATTCGTGGGAGTGGTTGTGCTGGTTGGGGGGCCTAGTGCACAGCTGTGCCCAGGAGCCCATAATGCTGTTAAGACGGCCCTGGCTGTAGTTTGTCTTTAAACCATATTTTCAGCATTATTTGTGCAAAAAGAAACATAATTATCAATCACAATAAATGTACAATGAGTAATAAATCAGCACAGAATTTCTGACCTAAAAACTTCAAGGTGTTAGAACATTTTGTTGGACATTCACCACAAAGATCCTTATGTATGTGTATAACTCATCAGTTTAGCTGTGAGAAGCAGTATAAATGATTTTACTAGAGTTAGAACGCCCAAATTAAATATCTCATAAAATGTGAGGAGCAAAAAGCACTAGGATAAAAAACAGAGGACATTATTAAATGAAAATAGACTTAAAAAGTGTTAAAGAGAAACACATCTCTGACTTTATCACATGAGAATGTTTTGTGTAATTACAATTCTGAATGTAATTTGAGTTTGTGTCTGCTCTGTCTATTAAAATGTGTATGCTTTACTCTGTGTATGTGTGTGTGCATATATATATATTTATATATACATATATATATATATATAAATATATATATATATATACATATATATATATATATATATAACACTCACCGGCCACTTTAGTAGGTACACCAGGCTCGTAATGGGTTGGACCCCCGTTTGCCGTCAGAACTGCCTCAATTCTTCGTGGCATAGATTCCGCAAGGTGTTGCAACGATGCTCAATTGGTACCAAGGGGCCCAAAGAGTGCCAAGAAAATATTCCCCACACCATGACACCACCACCACCAGCCTGAACCGTTGATACAAGGCAGGATGGATCCATGCTTTCATGTTGTTGACGCCAAATTCTGACCCTACCACCCGAATGTCCGCAGCAGAAATCGAGACTCATCAGACCAGGCAACGTTTTTCCAATCTTCTACTGTCCAATTTCGATGAGCTTGGGCAAATTGGAGCCTCAGTTTCCTGTTCTTAGCTGAAAGGAGTGGCACCCGGTGTGGTCTTCTGCTGCTGTAGCCCATCTGCCTCAAAGTTCGCCGTACTGTGCATTCAGAGATGCTCTTCTGCCTACCTTGGTTGTAACGGGTGGCTATTTGAGTCACTGTTGCCTTTCTATCAGCTCGAACCAGTCTGTCCATTCTCCTTTGACCTCTGGCATCAACAAGGCATTTCCGCCCACAGGACTGCCGCTCACTGGATGTTTTTTCTTTTTCGGACCATTCTCTGTAAACCCTAGAGATGGTTGTGCGTGAAAATCCCAGGAGATCAGCAGTTTCTGAAATACTCAGACCAGCCCTTCTGGCACCAACAACCATGCCACGTTCAAAGGCACTCAAATCACCTTTCTTCCCCATACTGATGCTCGGTTTGAACTGCAGGAGATTGTCTTGACCATGTCTACATGCCTAAATGCACTGAGTTGCCGCCATGTGATTGGCTGATTAGAAATTAAGTGTTAATGAGCAGTTGGACAGGTGTACCTAATAAAGTGGCCGGTGAGTGTATATACATATAAATATATTTTATATATATATATACATATATATATACATATATATATTTGTATATATATTTATATTATATATATATATATATAATATAAATATATATATATATATATATATATATATATATATAGATATATATATATATCTAAGGAATAATGCACACAGATAGAAATGCTTGAATTGCTGCAAAACTCGGCATGCCGATATGTCTGTGGTAGTTGTGTAAGGCTATGTTCACACAGCAATTATTGGGACGTATCTCGCCCCGTAATTCGCGCCGTACTGCGCTAAATACGGGGAGAGCTACGTCTCAATAATTACGGTAATCCACAGTTCTCATAGAGAACTATGGATTACATCACCTCTCCCCGCTCGGACAATACGCCGAGCGGGGAGAGAAGTGACATGTCAATTATTCACGGTGTATATGCGCCGTGAATAATCAATGTCTATGGGGCCGGCGAGCTCCCGAGCACACGCCGTGATTGCGGGCGAAATACGTCCCCACAATTACACAGTGTGAACATAGCCTAAATGATAACAGGTGTGGTCTGATTAGACACTGGGTGTAAGGGTGTAAGAAATTACATGTCATTTCTTATAGCCGGTCCGAAAGACGGACCCGACAGACACGCAGCGGCGATCACTCATGTGAACGCCGCTGTGTGCCTCTCATTGCCGGCAGTGATGAACTCACTGCTAATTGTTAGATGCATGTTTTGGTCCGTTCCAACGGACCCAGGCACACATCAGAAAAGCGGATGTTCACACGGACATAAGATGCCGTGTGAACATACCCTAAATGTGCTTCCTCTGCTGTTCTATACAAAGGTTCTCAGAGGCTTCTTTTTGGTAGTGTACCTGTTGGTGAAAAATCTTTGACTACTAGATATACTATATGACACACTTAAAGACATTTTGTCTAGTTGACAAACTTTGAGAGAAGCAGGGTGGTTGTTTTAACAAATGACCCGCTGTAAGGGACCGGTCAGGGGCGCACGAGCAGAGACAGAGTGAGGCCCTAATGCTGGTCCCAACCCCTGTCCCTGCCTTTTTGGGGTGCCCGACTCCTTAATAGATCGGTCCCAACTAGAAGTCTGAGCGCTACACTAAATAAGTGCAAACACGAGACAAAGACAAACAAACGCAGAACACACTAAAGAGAGGTCAGACTAGCCAGGTAAATACTGGTCGGGCAAAGCAGTACAAAATCAGGAGGCAGAAGAATAGTGAGAAAACAAGCAGGTAACCAGAAAATCCAACAAGAGAAAGGGCTAGCTATAGGTACAGGAAGAACCCAATCTAGCAGGCAAGGGTGACTGGTAAAGGAATCCTTTTAAAAGGAACCAAAGGACACAGAACAGAGGTGATAGGTAGAACAAAACAGAAGACCAATTGAAAAACAAGACTGTCAATCAAAAGGAAAACAGGTTAACCAAAAGAGTGCTGGAAGATTCCTGGCCACGGGCATTGGCCAGGAATCAATTAAACATACAGAGAAGGAATGACCAAGTTCACATTGGTGAATCCAAATACAAAGCATTACGTTAGAAGCCATGGTTTTCGTCGCAACAGGTGTGGCCGTCGACAAGAGCTCGAAGTTGGGGGTCTGTTGGGCACGATCATGACACCCGCTACCTAGGCCATTCTGACCTAGCTTTTAGGTAGTGCTGGGTAGAGTGGAAATGCAAGGGCACACAAACAAACTGTGAAATTGATATGGATGGCTCAGGCAGACCACCAGCAGAGAGAAAAATTTGATCCTTCAGCAAGTATGAGCAACTCCCAGTTTTCTTCTCCATAATCCAGATAGAGATGGCACCTTCCACTGGTTCACTGTCTCACCAGTTTTATTGCCAGTTGAGCATTTATGGGACCAGCTGGGACACTATCTACAGCAACTGTGTAAGATCTACAGGCCCAACTGCAACATCTGTAGGCAAATATGCTGGAAGATGCCATACAGTATTCGTGTGACTCGTGACAAGCATATCTCATCTTCTGTCCATGTTAAGGGGTGCCCAAACAAGGACTAGAGTCTACCTTTAATTTTACAGTTTTTCAAAAAAAAAGGTATCCTTTAACTATAATATTGCAATTGCAATGCCCGGGTTTGGAGTGGTCTGAACTCTATGCTGGATTCCCCAGACACCATCTGTTACTGCTCTTTAGAAGGGTTGGTAAGACATGGTACACCCCAATGGGAAAGCAGTCCAAAGAGTCAGGGGTCTGCAGTAAACTAGTGCCCTTCTTTAGTGGAGGAAATCAAGTGCAACACAATACAAGCAAGACACTGAGGGCGACATGTATGATCTATGGGGCCCAGACGCCAATTTTATTGTGCATACAAGTAGTGTAGAATGCGCCTAGATCTATGAACCCAGTCTACTGCGGGTCATAAATCAGGCACATTCTGGCTACAAAGTGACACTTCTGGCTCAAGTAAACCACTTTTAAAGTGTTTCAGCAGTAATGTGCCTGGAATTGCCATACTGAAGCTATAAATCTGTAGCTTCGTGCAGATCTAGTGCAACACGCCTCCACCACGCCTCCCGAAATCAGGCACATTACAAAGAGCCGCGGGTGCTCTGTAATGCACCTGATATTGGAGTGTGGCAGATTAAAAATAGAGAGAACGGGGCTGCGCTAGATCTCAGGCTGCAAATACACTGGACTTCTGGCGCAGCCCCATTCATACATGTCCCCCTTCTGGCTTCTTTATAACAATAATTTTAGGGCATTTATTTTAGTTTGTGAGTAGTACGGCAAGCAATGACAGATTTCCCACTGTCTAGCTTAATCCACACTTTTATATGTTAAAGTTGCCACTTATAACAAAACACCACTTCTTACTTTTGTTCAAATTTTTTTTTATAAAAGATGAATGCTTTACATCACAATTTGTTCATTGCTTTTTAGCACAAAAATTCCATTTTCTTTCACAATTAGTACATTTGTTTTGTTATATCTTCTCATGTAGGAATTCAATCCTTATAGCAGCATATAACATCCATTTTTCTCATGCCTAGCAAGCAGATAAGGTTTGAAATCTTTGTTATTTTCAACTAGACATTAGTCATGGTAGCAATATATAACATATTCCTCACTAATGCATAGCAAACATATTTTGTTCATGATGTATAGCACATATTAAATGAGCAGACATATACTCATCAGAGCTGGTGCCGAAGCCGCAACGTTTCAGAGGATTTATCCGCAATGGACCTCCTTTGTCAAGCGTATATCCCTACTGGATTCTCCAGTCTCCTCTCTGGTAGAAAAAGGCTCTGTGCTGAGGAAAGGCTGGACTAGCAGTTCCTTTGTATCAGAAGGCTGGTTTTCTGGCCCAAGCACTGGTGTCTTAGGGTCTGTGGATCAGTCATCTGGCTGGCTTCTGGGTCAAAGGACTGATGACCCAGGATATGTGGCTTGGTATCTTCACAATCTTAATCGGGTCACACATGTAGTCTGGAAGAGTCTCTTATGCTAACCACTGGTCTCTATCTGCAGAACCCATAGGGGCTCCGAGTGCTAGCCTATTATGCATTTTTTAGATGATCAAGAATATTCTAATGGGAGTTGTGATGTTGAGAAGCACAACTCTTACAAAACATTCTTTACAATTTCAGTCTCTCATACATTTGTATAAAGCTTCCATTCTGGCCTGTGAGAATGACTCAGCATCTGTTACAGACAGTGCAAGGTTCACTGTTTGAGATTTTCCCTCCAAAACTCAATTGTGCATCTTCTGGAAAAGTGGAAAGTAAAAAAAAAAAAACGCGCATTGGGGCACATGATTCCCTACCTTCCACCCACTTAAGTTTGGCTGTTTATTTCTGGCTATGTTTCCTTACTAAGGTCAGGTATATGTTATTTCTTTCACTCATTATTGATTATACTTACTGCGTTGTACTATATAACGTTTATAACATAATTATGTGGGTATACTTGCCTGGATACTGGATTTCGATATTATGGATGGTTTAGGTTGTGGATCATGTTTTTGTGTAGTTCCATTTCCCATTTTTTAAATATTTAATTGTTTTAATAATTTTTATTATCTCTAATAAAATATATATTTTTCTTAATAATTTGGATTTGAGATTCCTGTTGTGGTTGGTAAAGTGGAAAGTTACCAACTTCTCAGTCCATAGGTAGCAAGTATCAGAGTTTCTCAGTATAAGCTGGCTATGTGTTAACCCTTCCCACAGGCTAGATGATAAATGCAAATAAACAGAACATATTATAATCCACAATTAAAGCTGAGTTTAACAATGTGAAACAGTAAAGAAGTACATAACACTATAAAACATGTTACCAAGCTGGTAAGGTGTTGATGGCTTTGCATAGTAGCAATAGGGTGAATGTCCACAGTCGAAAGTACACTATGCGCATTCACACATAGTTGTTTCTTTAGATTCCAAAAACTTTCTTGGTGTGCTATTTTATTTCCACCAGTTTATATAAATTTTCATAGCCCACATTGAGTTATAAAACCATAGGTATATAGATTTTGCCTTAATTTTTGAATTTTTTTATAAATGCCTTTATTTTTATCTACATGAAATGGTTGGTGGTGTATAAAGTGTGGCTGTAAAGCATGGCAGTGGGAGGAGTACAGCGGCTTGACTAGGGATCAATGTGGTGACGTTAAATATGAGGGAGGGATGTTTGCAGTCAAGGAGAAGACTGTGTATTTACTGGAAGAAGAGAGTTATGATCACTGACTGATGCTGATCTAAAAAGTGACTTCTGCTGCTGGGCCACAACTATGAAAGGGGCACTGTGTGATCTCAGGACAGGAGCTGACACTGCAGAGGGCCTTGAATACACCGATAGCCAAGAAGATTGCAGCTGAATCAAATGGCTAGAACTGTCTACAGAGGGAGGTATAATGGAAAGAGAACAGACCAATAGAGAAACAGCATAATGTCAGTCCAACCGTCTACCGTCCTGTGGGCTATTGCATTTATTTGTAACAAGGACTGTGCCTCAGAACCACCAAACTTATATATGTATATATCATGCAACAGCCAAGCTTTTACCCCTGATTGCAGTAAAAGTTATAAGTGTTTTCACATCTGGTTTTACTTAGCCTACTTTTCACAGCCAGATTCAGGCTCCCACTGCCTGTTCAGGCTGTGGCCGGTTCCACAGCAGTCACTGACATTTCAGCTCTGCTATTCCTAGCTGAGCCTCTTAGAAGTACATTGGTGATAAGGGGTTTTAACAGTAGCTCACAAGGCGATCAAGAGATCAGTGGTAGATCTTGACATGGGAGTCGCGCTGATAAGCGTACTCACATGGCGCGGGGGTGGCGGCAGCCCGCCGGCCCCATTGACAGTCATTACTCGCGGCGTGTATTCGGCGCAAGTAATTGACATGTCACTTATCTCCCCGCGCATACAATACGATCGTGGTAGAGGAGGCGTAATCCATAGTTCTCTATGAGAACTATGGATTAACATAATTTCAGCATGAATCTCGCTCGTATTAGAGCGCAAAAATTGTCAGTACAGAAAACACAATGAAAAAAAAATGTGCATGGGGCCTTAATATGAATGTACACCAGCTCTCATGCAAAGTAAAAATATTTGACACATATGGATGGCCTCATTTATCAAAACTGTCGAACAATAAGACCGTCCTTGTTGCCCGTAATAACCAATCAGAGCTCAGCTTTCATTTCTTTTACTGCTCTGGAAAAATTGAAACTGAACTCTGATTGGTTGCCATGGGCGATAAAGACATTCTTACTTTTAGACAGTTTTGATAAAAGGGGCCCACACTGTCAACATCATGCCACATATGCCACTGTAATACATGTGCCACAACTGTGATCACTTTCCTAGTTTTAAAAGGGTATTAGAAATTTTTAAAATTAATGTTAAATGGGAACAGGGTGAGGAAAAATGGCATACTTACCTCCCGGTTCCCTGCCGCTGCCATTTTGTATCCACCCACAATGGGCTACTCTTCACTTCCTGTGCCATCCAACAGCAGAGGCTCTACAGAGAGTGAATGGAGTGTGACTCTGCTGTTGGATGGCACAGGAAGTGAAGAGGAGCAATCCACGGGCACTACAGAATGGCAGCCACAGGGACCATGTTTATATATTTTTTTCTATCCCGACCCCAATTAATGTTAATTTGAAAGAAAACTGGAACTTCCCTTTAAAGATTCATCAGTCGCACCATAACTATTCCCAAATCACACAGCAAAGCTTGAAATAAAGATATGGATATTTTGGGAGACCTTTTTATATCTTAAATGTCACTCCCTGCAAGAAAGATTGTATTTCCTGGTGTGAAGTGATAGCCGAAGAGCTTATCATCTCCATCATCAGAGTGTTGGAATACAGAACCAATTATAAATAATATACAAATATATAAGAATATTTTTTTTTTTACTGAAGACAACAAATGTCACGTAATTTAGCAGAGCAGATTACACAGTAACATAAATAGGAGACGTAATAACATATAATAGAAAAGCAGACCTGTCTCCCTCTGCCGCAAGGAAACTATTTATTTCAAGAATGAGAGCACCCTCCTGTGGAAAAATTGGAGAATACAATATGTGACTTTCAGATGAGTGAAATAAATTTTAATTTGGGCCTATGAAACTGATTTATTTTAATGGAACCTGCTAAGAGGATTGTGCCAAGCAGTCTATGGGGAAAAAGTGTCACAGAAACTCACTGGCAAGTGGGCATGCTGCTGCCTGAAAAATACTGCAACATGTCCTAGACATGGCACAGACTGTCTAACATCATGAAGGAAGCCAGGCTTGGACTGACTTACAGAGGGGCAGGGGACACCCCCCATTGGCTCATGGACAACGTGAGCCACTGAGAATGGCAAACCTGGAGCTCCTTTTCAGCAGGAAAAACAGAGAAAGAGAGGCAAAAATCAAGAAGCAAGTATAGTGTGTGAGGTCATGTACAGTCGCTGTAGGGTGGCCCCAGGAATCAACTCCACTGGTGGCCCCAAGAACTAAGCCCACTGGTGGGTCCCAAGAAATAAGACCACTGGTGGGTCCCAAGAATCAACTCTACTGGTGTCCCCAAGAACTAAGTCCACTGGTGGGTCCCAAAAACTAAGTCCACTGGTGGGCCCCAAGAATCAAAGCCACTGGTGGACCCCAAGACTCAACGCCACTGGTGGACCACAAGACTCAATGCCACTGGTGGACCACAAGACTCAATGCCACTGGTGGACCCCAAGACTCAACGCCACTGGTGGACCCCAAGAATCAGCTCTACTGGTGGGCCCCAAGACTCAACGCCACTGGTGGGCCCCAGCACCCTAGTCTGACAATAATGGAAGCCATGGCAGTAGAACCTGTAGGTCGGCACTTCATTTTACCACTATTTCTTGGTTTCATGTGGCATCATATTACAGCATCAGATGGATTGTTATGAAATCTAAGCTGAACAAAAAAAAAAGTATGGTACATTATAGGCTCATCTATATCTATTAAGGTACATTCAGATGGCGCACACTTCTGAAGCACTCCCACTGACAATCACTTTCTTCTGAAGCACTCCCACTGTCAATACCTGACAAATTACCATAATTCGAGCATAAGGCAGCGCAATTATTGGCCAAATTATGCCCCGCAAATACGCCATGTGAACCCTTAGATTCTCAGTGCATTATCAGTGGTCCCCAAACATTGTAGGTCATGAGCCACACTAAAGAGTAAAAGTAAAAAAAATGATGGGGCTGGAGTTGGGCTTAGTGGCCAACCAAGTTCAATCCATCAGCAGTTCACACTGTGGCGGAGGAAACTTTCAGCAGGACAATGCACTATGCTTGGTGAAACCCCCGTTGAGCCTCGAGCTCCAGTGGCGTAACTACCGCCACCGCCACAGGGGGCACAGTCACTGTGTCCTAACCCAGAATACTTGGGCCCTCTGTCCCAAATGTTCAGAGGTAGGGACCTGGAATAAAGGCCAAATGCCCTTGATTCCGGGATTTCACGGTCTGCTCCACAATTCAGCATGGTAAACGTAAGGTCTTAGTCCTAAAGCCTGACAGGCATCGACCTCTAATGCTGTCGTAGGTGGTGTGATGACGTCACATAATCATACCACCTATGCCGGACTTCACATGAAGCTGACCTGCTGCTCGTCGCATCAGTGGAACGGCAAGGAGGTAAGGTTTTTTTCTTCTTTTCTATGAATACCTACCTACCGACAACCTGTTGCCCACCTACCTACAACATACCTAACTGGGGCTCACCATCACCTACCTACTTGGGGCCCATCTATCTATCTCGGGACCACCTTCTTTTCTGAGGCCCACCTACCAACTACCTACTGTGGGCCCACCTACATGGCGCCCACCTATCACCTACCTACCTGAGGCCCACCTACCTATATGGTGACTCCCTACCTACCTGAGGCCTACCTATCACCTACCTAAATGGGGCCAACCTATCACCAACCTAACTGGGGCCCATCTACCTACAACCTACCTAACTAGGGTACACCTATCACCTACCTATCTGTGGACCACTTACCTACCACAGTCCACCTACCTACAACTTACCCAATTGGGACCCACCTGCAACCTACCTATGTAGGGCCCACCTACCACCAACCTAACTGGAGCCTTTCTACCTACCTCAGTGAGTCCTACCTACTGGCTACCTACCTACCTACTGACCTGGTGTCCAGCTATCGCCTGCCTACATACCTAACATGGTCCTGCCTACCAACTTACTTGGAGCCTACCTATCTACCTAACTGAGGCCTACCAACTTACCTAACTTGGGCCTACCCAGCAACCTGCAGGAGGCTGGCTAACCTACCTAGGGCCTACCAACTTATTCAACAGAGGTCTACCTATCTAAATAGGGCCTGCCTAGTTACCTGGGGCCTTGAGCATTTACCTACTTACCAAGGGCCTTGTCTACCTACCTGTTAATATGATTCTGAGGGGTACAGACTATAGCCATAGCACAATCTCCAGGGGGTTAATCCACTTTTCCCCATTAACTCCATAGGAGACTGTGCCTCTAAGCTATGACCTGTACCTTCTCACCGCCCCCTGAGAAGTTTGTACAGAGGTGGGAATAGGTAAAGAGATGTTGGAAAAGAATTTTTACAGCATTTTTTTCACAACTGCCTAAAACTTTTGCAGAGCACTGTATAGCACTATAAAAGGACACAAGATATGGCATCTAATCAAGAGCTAACTAAAAATAATATGATTTTTTGATCCCACCACCAAGTTATAGTAATGTTATCACATCCCTGCTGCCACTACTGCACGATTTTAGAGACGACAACCACTGCAGAGCCACTTGCAGGGGCCAAAAGAGCCACATATGGTTCCCAAGCCAATAATTGTGGAAAAAAGCATTATATGACAACTATGGGCCATGTGTAAGAACAGGGCTGCGCCAGTTATCTGATGTCAAAAAACTTTAGTAGACCTGTTCTACAGATGTATGAACAGTCGCAGTCCAGTCTTTGGCGCGTTGAGCACCAGCCCCAACACTTTTTAAGGCCCCAAGGATTAGGAGCATTCCGGGGGAATCGCACCACATTCTAAGAATTAGACACCTTTATGATTCTTTGATGCCAAACCTAGGCGTAGAACAGCTAGAACAGCCAGACCAGGTTAAAGGTTGTGCCTGAGCCAGACTTGTCGTATTGACACTAGACTGCGCCTGTATGTACGAACTGCAGAAGAACAGGTTCATACATTCTGGTGCATTCTACACTGCCTTAAAGGGGTTGTCTCGCTACAAAGAATAGCTTTCATATTGTAGGGAACACAAAATAAAGACATTTTCCAAATATATTGCTTTGTTCCTCTGTTTTCCCTAAGGAGATACAAGTGAATTTATTACCTCCTGGCTATTCAGTTCCCTCAGTAACTGACCTGTAAACAATTCTCCCCCTGCTGTTTGTTCAATGAAATAACAGTGAGTGATGTCATCACACCGGTCACAGCAGAATCCTGTGCTGCTCAGCAGTAAAAAGCTTGATTTATGTAAAATAAACAGAACTGTTAATTAGGGCTTTTGTTTGGGATCAGATAAGAAGTCCTGTTAGTAGTTTTGAGAAGCTAATCTGATCTAATTAGCAACTGAAAGCACAACAGAGCACAGAGCTGTACAAGCATGGAGCTTATGCAAATTAGTCAGTCTGAACCAGGAAGTGGGAGAGTATTTCATTCATGCATTCTCTGAAACTCTGAAGGGAGACAACTCCTTTAAAGTGATTTAGAACTGGCCTGTCAGCGCCAGCATTCATACATGTCGCGCTATATATTTTTGTGTTTTGATATTTTTCAGGAATACTTTTATGAAATGTACATCAAAATTAGAAGAAACCTTTCTGCTTATGGCAAATGCATGCATTTGGAGACATAGTAATGCAGAGATATTAACACTATGAACCAATGTCAATCAGCTGCTGCTACATTAAGTTGAATCATGGGAAGCGTGGACAATTGTAACGGTCAGCGGTAGTGGATCCGCTGGACCACCGCAAGTGAAAGTAAAAGCCACGCCAGGGAGTGGAGTCTAAGTAGGTCCCAGTTTTTACCAGAGCCCGCCGCAAAGCGGGATGGACTTGCTGGAGCGGGAGTCTACCAGGTTGCTTCCACTGAAGTGACTTGCTTGCGGTGGCAGCCAAGGGTGAGCGTGGTACAGAATTGTCAGGCGTAGGCGAAATTGTGAACAGGCGGTAAGGTTAGGGCAGGTGGCAGAGGTTCGTGGTCAATAGATGTAGCAAGAAGGTCAGGGCAGGCAGCAAAGGTTCGTGGTCAATAAACGTAGCAAGAGGGTCAGAACACCGAAGACAGTAGAGCACACTTCCAATGCTTTCTCTATAGGCTATGGGCACAATAGATCTGGTGCGGAAGTGCCGGGGCGGTAACCTTATATAGGACCAGCGGCCAGCAATTAACCAACTACTGGCGCGCTGGCCCTTTAAATTTCAAAGAGCTGCCACGCACGCGCGCTAGGGGGTGCTCACGTGCACGGCAGCTGGCAGAGAGCCGCACGGAGAAAGGAGCATGGTCAGATAAGTCCTGACCCTCGGGGAAGCAAGTGCGCCCGCGGCCCGACAAGCTGAGAAAAAGTCCAGTTTTACTTATAACCGGAAGCAGAGGGCGCGCCAGAACCTGGAGACGAATTGGACCCCACGGTCCAAGACGATGTGACGAGGGAGGCCGTGTAGCCTGAAGATGTGCTCGAAGAAGAGAGTGGCGAGCTGAGGAGCGGACGGAAGGCCTGGCAACAGGACAAAGTGTGCCATCTTGGAAAAACGGTCTTCGACCACCCAAATTGCAGTATTGCCGGAGGATGGAGGAAGGTCGGTGATGAAATCCATCAACACCTTGGACCTTGGAGACTCCGGCGTGGGCAAGGGGTGCAGAAGGCCAGACAGGCTGCAACAGGGCGTCTTATCCCAGGCACAGGTGGTACAGGCTTCCACAAATTCTTTTGAGTCCCTAGCAAGGGTCGGCCACCAATAGAAGCGGGAGATCAGCTGATACGTATTCCGCGCGCCAGGATGCCCGTCCACCAGGGAGAAATGTCCCCATTTTAGAATCCTCCTCCGGAGAGCCAGACGCACATAAGTCTTCCCCCGAGGGATCTGTTGGAGGTCCACCGGAGCAACATGAACCAAACGTTCTGGCGGTATAATATGCTGAGGGCCAGGATCTTCCTCAATAGTGTCGGAGGCATGGGAGAGGGCGTCGGCCTTACCTTTTTTCTGCCGGGCGGAAGTGAATTCGGAAATCAAAACGCGAGAGAAACAGCGACCACCTGGCCTGGCGAGGATTAAGGCGTTGAGCAGACTGGAGGTACAGGAGGTTCTTGTGATCTGTGTAAACATCAAGGGATGGCACTCCTTTCCGGGAGTATCTCAACATAAAAAATTTTAGATCTGGTATCACATAATTGTGATAACGAGTCCTTAAGGAATTTTCTCTATTAAAGGGTTTTACCTAGAGAATTAGGTTATGGACTTACTAGCCGCGAATTTTTGAGAAAAAAACACGTTGAAAGTCGGGGGTGCCCAATGGGTTTAAAAACCATCTTTTTTGATCACAAAATATTTTTTTAAACCAAGAATCTCAAAGTTTTTTCATGTATGATAGATAGCATAAATGCTTTTTTAGGGCCTTCCAGGAGGTGGCGCCATTCCTCCAGAGCCAGTTTGATGGCTAACAATTCCCGGTCCCCGATGGCATAATTCTTCTCCGCCGGAGAGAAGGTCTTGGAGAAGAATCCGCAGAGAGTTCTGCCCTTAGCCCCTCTTTGTGTGAGAACCGCTCCTGCCCCCACGGAAGAAGCACTGCAGATAAACAGGTAGTTTCTATTCATTTATAGTCGTGCCACAATCCACTGACATAGGGTTACCCGATTCCCTCGTATCTTCAGCACAAACAAACGTCTAGTGGATACATCTTAGCAACAATTCTTTCATTTATTAAGTATCAAAATAACCAACTAAAACCGTTACAGTAGGTTACTTGCGTTTCCGTAATAGAGCGTATGTGGCCGACAGTCCTGGTAAGTCCATCAGTAAGGTATGGTTTCATGCCTCCCTCGGCATAGCATCTCCAGCGTCTCTTGCTTGGAGCTAGCAAGTAGACAGGCGGGCATCTATCGCGCACGCGCGCAATGTTTCGGAAGAATCCCTTCCCCTTTCTCAAGCACCTTGGTAGATGCCCGCCTGTCTACTTGCTAGCTCAAAGTAAGAGACGCTGGAGACGCTATGCCGAGGGAGGCATGAAATCATACCTTACTGATGGACTTATCAGGACTGTCGGCCACATACGCTCTATTACGGAAAGCAAGTAACCTACTGTAACGGTTTTAGTTGGTTATTGTTTTGATACTTAATAAATGAAAGAATTGTTGCTAAGATGTATCCACTAGACGTTTGTTCCCACGGAAGAAGCACCCACCTCCAAGGTGAAAGGTTTGTCTGGATCCGGGCGAGAGGATGGGTGCAGAGGCAAAAGCAGACTTGAGCTCCGAAAATGCCTTTTCGGCCACTTGTGACCAGAGTTTTGGGTTGGCGTTCTTCTTCGTGAAGGCTACGATCGGTGCCACCAATGTAGAGAAATGGGGAATAAATTGGCTATAGTAATTCGCGAACCCCCAAGAAGCGATGTATGGCCCGAAGCCCGACAGGTCGCGGCCACTGCAGAACGGACGATAACTTTGCTGGATCCACCTGAAGCCCCTTATCCGAAACTATATAATGCAGGAATGGAAGGCTCGTCTGATGGAAAAGACATTTCTCCAACTTAGCGTGTAGCCGGTTGCTGTGGAGGCGACTCAGTACCTGGAGTACCTGCAACCGATGGGTCAGAAAATCAGGAGAGAAAATCAGGATGTTGTCCAAGTAGACGATGACACAGGAGTAAAGGAGGTCTCTAAAGATGTCATTAACGAGGTCCTGAAAGACGGCTGGGCATTGCATAGTCCAAAAGGCATCACCAAGTATTCAAAGTGCCCGTCACGTGTGATAAAGGCCGTCTTCCACTCATCGCCTTCTCGGATTCTGACGAGGTTATAGGCTCCTGGCAGGTCCAGTTTCGAAAAGACCTTGGCCCCCCGGAGCCGGTTGAAGAGTTCCGAAATTAGAGGTAACAGATAGCGATTCTTCACGGTGATGTTATTAAGGCCTCGGTAATCGATGCAGGGGCGTAGAGAACCATCCTTTTTCTCCACAAATAAGAAACCGGCTCCAGCTGGGGAGGAGGACTTGCGAATAAAGCCCTTCTGCAATTTTTCTTTTATGTAGGCCGACATGGCCTGAGTCTCGGGTATGGACTACGGATAGACCCTCCCACGAGGAGGACTGGTCCCGGGGAGAAGGTCAATTGGACAGTCATAGGGCCGATGGGGCGGCAGCGTCTCAGCCTCCTTTTCTGAAAACACATCAGCAAAGTCCTGGCATTCCGCTGGCAGGCCTGGCAGATGTTTGGGAGATGACTGCGGAGAGATGGCACGCACCGGGCACGGTGCGACCAGACAGTGATTCTGGCAATCCGGTCCCCAACACAAGACCTCGCCGGTCTTCCAGTCGAGCGTAGGGGCATGACGTTGCAGCCATGGGAGCCCCAAGAGTATCACCGATGAAGACCTCGGTAGCACGTGGAAGGCAATCTTCTCTTTGTGCAGGGCCCCCACCTGGAAGGACACCTGCCTGGTGATGTACAGAATGGAGTCGCTCAGAAGTTCCCCACTGACTGAGGAAATCACCAGGGGTTTTTCCAGCTGGACCAGCGGCAGACGATATCGAGATACCAGGGAGGCATGGATAAAGTTCCTGGCAGACCCAGAATCCAGGAAGGCAGGGGTCTGAAACGAGAGGCCAGCGTCTGTCGTTACTCATATCGGCATTGTCAAACGTGGAGCAGGAGAATTAGCACCTAGGGACGCCTCTCCTACGGGACCTAGGTGCGAGTGTTTCCCGGCCGCGGGGGCCAGTCAAGGCAATCGGCGGGGTCATATTACATCTCGTTCCTGGCGGAGCTCCTCTAGTCTCTCGGCGAAGTGAACATCTATGCGAGTGGCCAGATGGATGAGTTCGCTCAGAGAGGACAGAAGGTCTCTAGCAGCCAGTGCATCCTTCACCCTGCTGGATAACCCCTTCTTAAAGGTGGCGCAAAGGGCTGCGTCATTCCAGGATAACTCTGAGACCAGAGTACGGAATTGTACGGCATAGTCTCCCATGGAGGAGTCACCCTGGCGAAGATTCAGGAGCACCATCTCGGCAGAAGACGCAAGCGCTGGTTCCTCGAAGATACTACGAAATTCCTGAAAGAAGACCTGTAGGTCTGCAGTCACTGGGTCGCTTCTACCCCAGAGGGTTGTTGCCCAAGCCAGGGCCTTCTGGAAAGTAGGCTAACCACGAATGCCACTTTTGCCCTTTCTGTGGGAAACTAATCGGCCATCAGCTCGACGTGCATGGAGCACTGGATGATGAAACCACTGCAGAGTTTCGGGTCCCCGTCAAACTTAGATGGAAGAGGAAGTCAAAGCTTGGGGCCAACCGTAGCCAACGGAACGGAGAGCATAGAAGGAACCACAGGTGGAGGTGGCAGCAGCTGCTGAGACGTGAGGAACTGTCGTGCCATGTCGGACAGCTGATCCAACTGCTGTGCCTATTGTGAAATCTGCTGCGCCTGCTGGGCAATGACGGACATGAGGTCTGCAATGCTGGGCAGAGGCACCCTGGTGGCATCCATGGCCAGATCTAACTGTAACGGTCAGCAGTAGTGTATCCGCTGGACTACCGCAAGCGATGGTATAAGCCACGCCAGGGAGCGGAATCTAAGTAGGTCCCGGTTTTCACCAGAGCCCACCGCAAAGCGGGATGGACTTGCTGCGGCGGGAGTCTACCAGGTCACTTCCATTGACGTGACTTGCTTGAGGTGGCAGCCAAGGGTGAGTGTGGTACAGAATAGTCAGGCGTAGGCGAAGTCGTGAACACGCGGTAAGGTCAGGGCAGGCGGCAGAGGTTCGTGGAAAATAGGCTTAGCAAGAGGGTCAGGACAGGCAGCAAAGGTTCGTGGTCAATAAATGTAGCAAGAGGGTCAGAACACCGAAGACTGTAGAGCACACTTCCAACACTTTCTCTATAGGCTATGGGCACAATAGATCTGGTGCGGAAGTGCCGGGGCGGTAACCTTATATAGGACCAGCGGCCAGCAATTAACCAACTACTGGCACGCTGGCCCTTTAAATTTCAAAGAGCTGCCGCGCACACACGCTAGGGGGTGCTCACGCGCACGGCAGCCGGCAGAGAGCCGCACGGAGACAGGAGCGTGGTCAGGTAAGTCCTGACCCTCGGGGAAGCGAGTGCACCCGCGGCCCCGGTTTTCACCAGAGCCCGCCGCAAGGCAGGATGGACTTGCCGCAGCGGGAGTCTGCCAGGTCACTTCCACTGATGTGATTTGCTTGCAGTGGCAGCCAAGGGTGAGCGTGGTACAGAATCGTCAGGCGTAGGCGAAGTCGTGAACAGGCAGTAAGGTCAGGGCAGGCGGCAGAGGTTCGTGGTCAATAGACTTAGCAAGAGGGTCAGGGCAGGCAGCAAAGGTTCGTGGTCAATAAACATAGCAAGAGGGTCAGAACACCGAAGACAGTAGAGCACACTTCCAACGCTTTCTCTATAGGCTATGGGCACAATAAATACATCGTGGAAGTGCCGGGGCGGTAAACTTATATAGGACCAACGGCCAGCAATTAACCGACTACTGGCACGCTGGCCTTTTACATTTCACAGAGCTGCCGCGCACGCACGCTAGGGGGCGCTCGCATGCACAGCAGCCGGCAGAGAGCCGCACGGAGACAGGAGCATGGTCAGGTAAGACCCAACATGCGGACCGGGGCGCCACCCGCTCCCGGAGCGGGGGGGGCATGGATGGGACACGGGTGTGCCCGCAGCCCGACCCACGGCTGCGGGACCACCCGTGACAACAATAGTCTAGATACAAATGGTAAAAACATAGTTTTACCTTATACAAATCACTAGTCACAATAGAAAATCAATATGTAATGAGAGGATGCCACCCAGAAACCCTACTGACCAACAGTGCTAACTGCAGTGGTAGGCTCAACCTCGCTTAAAATTAATATTGCCAATTCCTGAACTGCTATGAAGCGGCTCTTCGAGCCTATGCGCACTATTAGCATTTTATTCTAATGATTGTGAGGGACCTATGAATCACCCTCATTTCTACTGCTTCTCACTTAGTCTTTTCACCGAAAGGGGTTGTCTTCCCTGACCGGGGGTCCCAAAATCCAGTTGGAAAATTCTTTCACCACTCAAGGGTAACGAATACATCCTAGCTAAAACTCAAAAGCAACGCTTGCCCCTTCCCGGTACTCATTTTGGGATGACAAAGATGGTAAAAGCTGTCACTGTTCTCCGTGTGGGATGTCCTCAGGGTGACAGATGGAACGGACGTCACAGATGTCCCCTCCTGAACCAGAAGTCCTCTGGCTTCAGTTAACTCATGGTTGTTTCCCCAATTTTAAATGATGAACCCGCGGGATATTTCAGGTCTAAAATTTGTAGGCAATTAGAAGACATCTTCGCACCCATGGTCCTCTTCACTTAGCACACAACCCCACTTTCTAGTTGTTGGTCATCTACACAGCACTACCTTTTCATGGCCCAACAGTGCTTCAAATGTGACAATGTCCTCCCTTTAAAAGGGGGGTTTTGCCACGATGTAATTTGAAATGGGATCCCCCAAAAAGGGGGTATTTAATCCTTTTCTAAATATATGTGATTAAAAAAAATTGCAGTCTGAGAGAGCTACAGGTCCCTTTAAACTCCCTAAGTTCTTAAAAAGCTTCATTAATCGCCCGACAAGAGCGGGGCGGGTTTGGCAGAGAAAGCTTCTTATCTGTGAGACTGAGTGCAGAAGCTTTCGGCAGGGTAAAAAATATGTTGTCTTTTGTATACGAATCCACTAGTTTAATTTGGGTCATCTGAGTAGTCCCTGCTTTATTGATGAAAGGGGGAAAATGAAAAAGCTTTCCAAAACTTGTGGGAAAAGGTTTGTTTTTTGTAACAGAAACCACTAGTTGTAGTTTGATTATTTGAGTGAACATTTCAATGATCCCTTAGCCGGGTCTGTGCCTGGCTGTCTGTTCTTCTCTCAGCTAAATTTGTTGTTTTTAATTTGCTTCTTAGCAGATAAGGCACGTCCTGGCAAAACCCCTATAAAGCAGCCAGGTTATTTAAACCACACATTTGCTACAGCATGAAAATACATTATTACAATGGAACAAAACCCACTATTACACTCTGCAACATCTATTTCAATTAAAAGGGTGTTAAGGCACATAGTAATAAAAGTAACACAACAGTCTCACTGGCTATTACATATAGCTTTCTTTTTCAATGAAGATTGGCTCCTTGAAAACACAGGGTCCCTGTCCTCTCTTGCTTTCACATATAGAGTCTGGTACAAGTAACTTGAGGGTAAACAGTATTTATAGAGACGTTACAAAGAACCACATGGTGTCATAATCCAACGGAGGCAAGCAGAGAACACTAATGAAAGCACCTTAGATACGTAGTATTTTCGGATATGATAGATTATGCTCACCACATCAAAGACAAAATGTGCTGTAAAGTTTTAACGTTTGTCTCTATATAAAATTTTATACACTATCATAAAGTTAGGAAAAACCCTACTTATGTATATTGAGTTGTACACTTGGCTGGACAGACTGTAGATATCTTTATTCTATGTTTTCAGAGGTCATCAAAATTTATACATCTACACATGGGTGAAAATACTGCCACACAGAATTTTATACAAAATCAGAACCAGTATATATGCCTCTGTATTCCAGCCTTGCCTCCTTGTGAGTTGGAACAGGACTATCTACAGAGAGCCAGTCATCCGTGCGAGTACTGTTTCACAATGTGCACAGGGACTGATGTCAGTGATTCCACATCCAGTTGAGCTTAGACACAGGGTACTGGATATTGTCACTGAGCATTTTCTGATACAAAGGAAAATGCATGTTCCCTTAAAGGGGTTGTCTTACTACAAGGATTGCATTTATGTTGAAGATCTTGTGAAAACAGGTCACTTACTTTGAAATATGTGTCCATTAACAGTGTCCTACCTGTTCCTAGATACCCCCTCTTGTATGGCCTGCATCAGTTCTTTGTTTGATCCCTCCTGATAGGCTGTCAGTGCTGGTTGCCATAGCTACAGACCTGGTGTCCTCAGCAGCTCATCACTGCAGGCCAGTAGTAACCAGAAAAAGCCAGTAAACGCCCCTGAATTCAAAAATGAAACCGAGAAAAAAGGAGTTAGGTAAGATGAATCGATGTAGTGAGACAACCTCTTTAATGGGTTTTGCCACTCGCCGGCCTCAGAGAATGGCGTGAGGGCAATGCTTGTGCAATTCTTTTCTACGGCAGTTCTGGATATACCCAAGCGAGTTTGCTCAGCTCAGGACTGGGACAAGGTATTCTGGAGCCCTAGGCAAATAAGGCACACAGAGGCCTTCATCCCAATGAAAAATTCAGCCTACTCCATGCCTCTTTGCACCCCCTTCTTGCCTGGGATGAAGTGGCGCCCTAGGCAGTTGCCTACCCTTGCCTACCCATATTCCCGCCCTGGCTTAGCTATACTCATCACTGCCATAGATATGGATGGGGGAGAGCTGCGCAATTTCAGCCATCTCCCTATTCACTGAGGCTGCTTCATAGTATAATGTACAGAAGTTGATGTTATGATTCACTACTTTAATGGTGATTTTTATGAAATGTCTGCTGAACTTTATTTGACCCCTGTAACTTTGGTAACAGCTTGAGCACAAGGTCTGGTGTGGAGCTAAAAAGTGTATAGTCATCTGCTCTGCAGTTATGTAAATGAGGTGACAGCCACTCAGCCTCAGTAGGGAGGGGGTTCTCATAGCAACAGGGCCAGAGGAGTGTAAGAAAGGTTATAGAAGTTAGGAAAATTTAGTTTTTAAAGAGGTTTTGCCAGGACGTGCCTTATCTGCTAAGAGGCAAATGTAAACAAGCCACGCTGAGCTGAGAGAGAGAGACACAGCCAGAGCACAGAGCCATGCATAAGGGATCGTGTGAAATGTTCACTCAAATAATCAAACTACAACTAGTGGATTCTGTATACAAAAGACAAAACACCTTTTCTCCACAGCAGCTTGAAAGCTTCTTCATGTTCCCTGTCATCAGATAAAGCAGGGATCTACTAGATAATCCACACTACAACTAGTGGATTCTGTATACAAAACACAAACATATTTCTACCCGGTGCATTGAAAGCTTCTTCAGCTCCCTTTCATCAGATAAGAAGTGTGCAAGCCCGGCCAGCACCTCTTGTCAGGTCGTATCTAATAGAAGATTTTAAGTAACTAAGGGCAGGTAAGGCAGCCTGTAGCTCTCTCAGGCTGCAATATTTTTAATCACATATATTTAGAAAAGTGATTAAATACCCATTTTGGAGGATCTCACGTCAACATTACATCATGGCAAAACCCCTTTAATGTGATCTTCTTGGGTTAATCTAGTGGATCTGTTAATGGCTAGTCAGAGGTGAAAATAACACGACACCCTGACATAGGCTTAGCTGCTCCCTTGACTCAAAGGACAGCTTCACCCTTTCTTCCCTGGCCACATGGGAGAAGACCTATGAGAGGAACAGGATTACAAGATGGAAACAGCAGTCTAGCTAATAGCAGGACTTTGAATTTCAAGGAATCATGAGCAAGACCTCATGGCCTTTGGGACGCAGCAACTTCTGACCTGGCCCAATACCCAAATAGTTCTTAGGATTGTCCAACACACGTGGGAGTCAAGGTGAGCTTCACGTTTGACTTAGTTTAGAAATCGCTTAACAGGGCTTTAAAATGTGGGATTACTGCTCCTCTACAGCATAGGTGTAACGGATGAGCGGTAAAGCAGGTAGTGGACCCACTGGACAACTGCCGGGCTTGCTCCGAGGGGGCATAACTAAGTGGCCGTCAAGCATCTTCACAGAGCCTTTGATGGTAAGGATGGCTTACCCCAACAGCCGCCAGGTGCCACCTCAGGGCAGTCCCCAGCAGTGGCAGCTGACCAGAAAGGCCAGAAGTGCCAAAGCAAGGCACCAACAGAATAGGAACAAAGATAAAGCAGATTAGGTGTAGATATGTGCAGGTATAAACAGTCAAAAACAGGACAAAATGGATGCCAACCAGGAGGGTTAAACGTAAGGCAAAGGAACAATACAGAGACAGACTGGAAACAACACACTCTGGACGAACCATGAGCCAGTGGACAGGAATACTGACGCTCTGGGCAGAACCATGAGCCGGCGGAGAGGGATACAGACACTCTGGGCGAACCATGAGCCGGCGGACAGGGATACCGACACTCTGGGCGAACCATGAGCGGGCGGACAGGGATACCGACACTTGGGCGAACCATGAGCCGGCGGACAGGGATACCGTCACTCTGGGCGAACCATGAGCCGGCGGACAGGGATACCGACACTATGGGCGAACCATGAGCCGGCGGACAGGGATACCGACACTCTAGGCGAACCATGAGCCGGCGGACAGGGGTACCGACACTCTGGGCGAACCATGAGCCGGCGGACAGGGATACCGTCACTCTGGGCGAACCATGAGCCGGCGGACAGGGATACCGACACTCTGTGCGAACCATGAGCCGGCGGACAGGGATACTGACACTCTGGGCGAACCATGAGCCGGCGGACAGGGATACTGACACTCTGGGCGAACCATGAGCCGGCGGACAGGGATACTGACACTCTGGGCGAACCATGAGCCCGCAATACAGACAGACACTCCAAACCACCAAAGACCTGCAAAAGGGAAAAAAAAGAAGTGCCAAAGCTAGGCACCAACAGAATAGGAACAAAGATAAAGCAGACTAGGAACAGATATGTGCAGGTACAAACAGACAAAGACAGGACAAAACGGATACCAAACAGGAGGGTTAAACGTAGGGCAAAGGAACAATACATAGACAAACTGGAAACAACACCAAGAACATAAGCAGAGACTAAAGTTAAACTCAGGCAAGGAACCAAGGCACGACAAGGGCAAGAACACAGGCAGAGAACAAGGCAAGGGAACTCAGACAAAGACACAGACACAAGGAGACCAACATAGAGACTAACCAAATATAGAGAATACCATAAGGACACAAACAAGACAGCGGACTGCTAACAAACAAGAGAAGAAAACACACATCAACAACAGCACAACATGAGCCACTAACAACACAACATGCAACAACAAGGAACGGGCCGGGAGTGTAGGGAGAAGCAGGCTTATAAACACAGGTGGAAGGGGATTGGTAGAGGAAGCCCAACCCCTCTGCACACTGTGGGTATAAATGAGTGCAAGATGTGGCCGCCGCCCTCTATAGAGAGACAGGGAAATAGGGCAGCAGCCAAGATCGAGGAGCAGTATGGCCAGCACGGGAAAGTCTGCACAGCGACCGCAGGCGGGCAAGCAGCGATGCCAGAAACGCACACGGTGACAGAAGAGGCTGCGGCAAAGGACAGGAAGGCGGCACGGACCGTGTCAATAGTTTTGTGGCTTGCTCCGATAGAAACGTGTATGTGAAAGATTCTCTGTCCTCATGTGAATAACATCATTGCCTGGAAGTAAAGATGGCTTAGCTTGAAATATTTAACCCTTTGATTCCTGCCTGTTTACTCTGCACTGCACACCAAGGGCACCTCACACACCATCACGGGCAGTTGAGTGAGAGACCACAACTAGAGTGTGCCCGGGGCACATTATTCCACCAGTCATTCTAAATGCAGACCTCCCTCACTGGTACCGGGCATTGGAAAAGCATGAAAGGAGTTTGTTGTCTGGTTCTAGCTACCATGACAAGGCACGGGCCGTCTCCTACCACTCACTGCCTCCTATCCTCCACCTCCCTCCAGCCATCCCAGTCACCACAATAGCAAGCTACAGATTGGCCTCAGAAAGGAATCTTGTGAAGTTTGTGTCATCAATCCACCTTTGTCAGCACACTCCGCCTGATGCCTTGTAGGCCACAGTACCTGAGGAAATCTGCAGTTTACAAGAGTAAACAGTACAAACAGCATCATCCTGTGATGTCATCATGGTTCCAGCATTAGAACACTCCTCCTGACTTCTTGCAGGTCTTAGCCATGCGGCATACAAAAGTTATTGGCAGATCAGGGAGCATGTGGCTCCCTGTTCCACCAAAGTTTTCAACTGTATGTGTCCAAAGGGCATACATACACTTGAAAAATCGTGTGAGGCCTACCATGTTGAGGGTCCCACTAGAAGTTTCCCCTGATTCCTTGTAGCTTAGTCCAAGTTAGAAATACTCACCTACTCATCTGCATTGTCTGAAAATCCCCAACACAAGTGAGATCTCCCAGATCCCTAACAAAAGGCTACTTGCAGTGATTACTAGTGTAATCTAGCCGTAAGTAGTTTCCATTGACTCCGATGGGAGCTGTATATATATAGTGTGCAGGAGTTGGTGGTACAACACACTAATGAAGGGTTAAAAAGTTTAATACGGTTTTAATAATGTGAAATGCCATTTGCACTGTTTTTCTATATCACTGTATTAGGAATGTTCTAGAATTGATCTCTTTTTCACCCGTGTGCAGACAGTAACTTCGGAGCATGCCTGTGAGTCATGTCCAGGAGAGATGTGTGGTAGAAATGTAACCATTTGCAGCTACTCAAGGCTTTGGCAGGAGTAACCATAACAACACCAATGTGGGGTAAAATTAGAAAGTTATATAAGATAGGTACAATTATTATTCAGGGTCTCTCCAGGTCTCCATTTGCCAAGAGAAGTCTAGGTCTCTGCCCACAGGAGTGGGTTTGCTATGGATCTCTCCAAGGGAGCTTGTCTCTGCACTGATATCCACCTTCAGGGTGTCAGTTTGAACAACTGCAGATTTCGGCTTCAAACTCTTGTCTTCCCTGGCCGCATGGGAGTGGGACAAGATGGAGTTAGCTCAGTGAGGAACTGGGTTTAGGAACATCACTTCCCTGCTTTGGTGTACAGAGTGGCTGCATCTGGAAAGAAGGAATTGTATAACTGAAGGATGTCCGCTGCCATGTGCTGTACCATCTTTGCCGGGTTTGAAGTAAAGAGGCCTAAGATCATTTGCACCGTTAACTCCTTGTATCCTGCCTGCATTATTCTGCACTGCACATCAAGGGCACTTCGCATCACCACACATGCTGGCAGTCGAGGGAGGGACCATCACCAGAGTGTGGCCCGGGGGAACAACTACCTCCATCGTCCATCCATCTACGTGTAGACCACTTCTTCACTGGTGCCAGGTGGTAGGTGAGTATGAGAGGTGCGGTTGACAGAGTGGTGACCACTGTGACCAGAGTATCAGCCTCAGCCAGGGCTACCTCTGATTCCTTGCTACTCCGGTTCACCACATATAAATACATGTAATTAGCATCATCTAGTGGCCACCACAGGCAGCAAGAATATTATCATCAACTCTGCTGGCAGGATTGTTTACAGGGGTCAGTCTGCTGGCACTGTGTATGAGGGACATTGCAGACAGAATTGTTTATTAGGGGAAGCTCTCAGTTTATAGAGAAACTCTGAGGACAAAATTGATTCTAAAAAAGTAGTAATAGCTATGATGATGAATTACTTAAACCTCTTTGGTTCTGAGGCACAATTTGTACCAAAGACTCCTTCTATCATGTGGAGGAGTCTTCTTTTGACCAACCTAGGCACTGAAGGCGAATGCCATCATAACACTTTCTACAGACTCCTCTAGTATTAGGTAACACTCTTGGTTAGTAGTTAGTATATTCTGCAACTTACTGAACGTGAAAGTCCAACCTCTAGAACTCTCACAGATTACTAGATCAAAGTGGCTACAAACTAGTAAAGTACAGCAGCCAATTTGGATTTTGTTCTTCCTCAGTGCCCCGTCTACAAAGGCGCTCAAACCTTACTCACCTAAAGCGGTTGTCTAACTCCCCATTTTTTAATCAGTTACTGACTAGGCCGTTTACCCCCCTTCGTCACCAGACACATTTTCCTTAGCGCACACAGGTTTGAATGCTATAACGCTTTTATTCATTCTGCTAATTTTTCTGCCCTTTTTGGCTCTATTTTGCAATTTTTACAATACGTTTTATTTTGGAATCATCTCGGGTGGGACTAACAGTTGTAGTTTGGGCTGGACTTTTTAATACATTTTAATTTTTTTGTGTTTGTTTTTTCTTCTTATTTTTTTTACATATTGAGCCCTCCATAAGGTCAGAAAAAGATCTCTGGGAGACATTTTTGTATAACTGGGGCTGATGTCGGGCAGTTACCAGTAAAATACACCCTGTGAGGTCACTGCAGAGCTGATCTGGACCTGATAACGTCCAGAACGTCTGTGCAGATTTAGATGTCAAATACCAAAATGTTTATAGTCAACGGGCAGTCAGCATCTTGTTAAAATTAAATATGGTGCATCAGTGACTTTACGTTTGGCCTAAGCTGGAAGACAACAAAAGACCAATGCTGGATCAAACCTGAGTTAAGAGGTGAGTATAATTTTTCTATTATTATTTTCAGCCTTTGCACTATAATTAAAGGGGTTGTCTCGCTACAAAGAATAGCTTTCAAATTGTAGGGAACACAAAATAAAGACATTTTCCAAATATATTGCATTGTTCCTCTGTTTTCCCTAAAGAGATACAAGTGAATTTATTACCTCTGTGGCTATTTCAGTTCCCTCAGTAACCGACCTGTAAACAAATCTCCCAGGGCTGTTTGTTCAATGAGATAACAGAGAGTGTCAGTCAGTGTCCTGTGCTGCCAGACAGTAAAAAGCTTGATTTATCTCAAGTAAACAGCTCTGTAATTAGGGCTTTTGTTTTGGGGATCAAAATGTTAAGTCAACGGGCAGTCAGCTTTGTAGAAATTAAACTAATGTGCATCTGACTTACATTGCCTAAGCTGAACAACAAAGACCAATGCTGGATCAAACCTGAGTTAAGAGGTGAGTATAATTTTTCTATTATTATTTTCAGCCTTTGCACTATAATTAAACTTAAAAAGAGGAGTCCAACAACCCCTCTAAGGGAGTATTTTCACAACAATGATTAGCTTTAACATGTAGGGAAAGGTAAATAAAGATAATTACCAAATACGTTGTTGTTCTGATTTTGTTTCATTTCAGCGTTAGAGCAGTTTTTATCTCCTGCACCTCTCTCTGCTCTCTATGTTCCAGCTACCAAGGCTGACCATGGTGACCTTACTCCCTGCTGTCTTTTATCAGCAGCACAGAAGCTTGTTTATATTTTTTACTGACAAACTTTACCCCTTTAGAGCTCTGTAGCTCTAAAACTCTTCTATTAACAATATCCCTGTAAGGCTATGTTCACACGGCATAAGTGCGGTGCGTACAGTACCCGCCACAATACGGCGGGTGATTTGGGAGTCGTGCTGATCAGCGCATACTCCCAAAGCACGGAGAGGCCGGCAACCCACCAGCCCCATTGACATTCATTACTCGTGGCGCGTAATCACCGCAAGTAACTGACATGTCACTTATCTCCCTATTTTACGCCCAGGGGGACGAGGCGTAATCCATAGTTCTGTATGAGAGCTATGGATTACCATAATTGCGGCGCAAATCTCGCCGCGTATTAAGCGCAAATACATGGCGAAATGCGTGTCAAATTTACGCTGTGTGAACATACCCTAACAGGTTAAGCTAGGAATAGCAAAGCTGATATGTCAATCACTGCTGTAGAACCACCCACAGCCTGACCAGAAAATGTGGGCCTGACGCTGGCTGTGTAGGCAGGCTTTGTAAAACAGCATGATGAGAAAACCTCTTTAAGTGAAGCTTTAGTTCTCTTTAGAGAACGCAGTCTTGAGTATAAGGGTAAATACACATGGGATGGATATGGGACGGATGCAGAAGTGGACTTACAGCATCTCAGTTTGTGCCTTGTGCAGAAACTCATGCCGCCATTTGAAGCAGATTTTCCCAAATATATTTAATGTGGAAATCCTGTTGTTGCAGTTAACCTGGAGACCTGCAGCAAAATCCACATGTCCAGATAAGAGTGTGAAATAAAAAATATATTATACTCACCTAACTGATCCCCTGTTGCTCCTGAGTCAAATTTACTGGTTCCTGACGGTCTCTGTACACACGGCCTCCATAAGTGACAAGACATATAGTGTTGGATGTGCCCACTGCAGCCAGTCACAGACACCAAAGAAGATGACTTTTGTGATTTTTTTTTTTATTTCAGGTGCTTGGCTGTTTTCCACAAAACCTATATTCGCATCTGCAAAGGAGGTTTCATTAAGAAGCCCTGTCACAGATGCTGTCAAAAATGATGATGAAAATAGAAGAAGAGTATTATGTGCTACTTTACCATTAAAATGACTGACACCATGACAGAATCATGACAGACTCCATTCTTGTCAACGGGGTCCATTGAGCACGATGAGTGTTCGTCATGTAACGGATCTGGCACCACTTTTATTTTCAGTTCTTTTGTTCCTATGATGCAACAGAAGACTGTAAATCATAGTGCAGATGTACGCCTAACCTGCTCTTATTTGCCATTCTTCTTTCCATGAAACCACTACAACTAACCAGGGACATAGCTATAAAGGGTGCAAGGGTAGCAGTCGCTACTGGGCCCTTCTGCCACATAAGAAGACACTAGTATTGTAAATGGAACACGGCAACTGGTGGGCACCATTTCACTTTTTGAACTAGGGCCCAAGATCTTAAAGTTACGCATCTGCAAATAACAGTACACCATGTGGAGTTACTGGGAATCATCTCCACCTTCACCTGAGCACTGCATGAAATCAAGAAGAGCCTATGTAATGTCTTAATTTTAGGAAGTGCTAGTGGTTGGTACATTATGGCATATCTAAACAATTTACCACAGAATTGTATACATCATGGGTAGCACTGTGTTTCTAATTGTGCAGAGCCGTAATCAGACTATTTTATAAAAGTTAGGATCTTTTTACACTGTGTTTCTAATTGTGCATAGTCGTAATCAGACTATTTTATAAAAGTTAGAACCTTTTTACACTTACATTTTGCATAGTATATTTTTTATCCAAAAAATCTTCAAAAACTGCATGTTTTTTTCCAAGACTTGTGTTTTTGTATCAATTTTTGCAAAAAAGTGTGCATCAGTATCTTCATTTTTTATGGGGGTTTTGTGGCGTATTTTTGATGAGTCTTCAGATGATTTGCAATGTGGAAAATGCTACAAAAAAACGTATGCCACACATGCCTCTTTTTGTGCAAAAAAATAATGGAGGTCTATAGGTAGAAACTACAAACTGCTTAAAAAAGGCACCACCTAAAGCATGCTGCTCTTTGAAAAAACTGCTACTGACCTAATGAATGCTCCTTAAGTACAAAAAAATGCTACAAAGAAGAAAACATCTGCAGTGTGTTTTATATTTGTCCAGGCTCGGACCAGCCCAAAGGGGAGTAGGGGAAACCCCAGTGGGTCTCTGGATATGGTGGGCCCCCAAGAATTAATTCTGCTGGTTGGCCCCAAGAATCAACTCCACTGACGGGCCGCAAGAATTAAAAGGGTTGTCTCACTACAAGGATTGTTTTTATTGTTAAAAATCTTGCAAAATGTCTTTTGAAAAAGAAGTTCAGTCTTCGAAACATCGCACAGGTATGCGGATGGCCCGAGTCTCCGGCTATCCCTCTTCTAAGTTTAAAGTTTGTACAAGATGGACTAATGTAACCATGTGGATAAGTATCTTACCCGTTTTCTATGCACTTTAGACATTGTTGTTAATTTTTTATGTTTTGGATACTAGTAAAAAGGTAAAAAGTAATACTCAGCTTGGTCGTTGCTCAGTATGTGGATTGATGTGGGGTTGGGAAACCAGCAGGGTGGATTTGGAAAACATGTGAGTGGGTATTGTGCAAAACATAGAAATTGAAAAAGTGGCAGCAATGGAAGCCACAAGGTTTCCAGCTGCCATATTAAGCGATTTCGCCATGGGCGCCCTGATTGCAGTGAGGAACGGTGCATGGTGCCGTTT
The DNA here is from genome assembly GCA_025379985.1 of Phyllomedusa bahiana. Taxonomy (NCBI): domain Eukaryota; kingdom Metazoa; phylum Chordata; class Amphibia; order Anura; family Hylidae; genus Phyllomedusa; species Phyllomedusa bahiana. Next base: position 91,208 of record JAODAL010001120.1, on the reverse strand, counting down.
ATCATTGATTTAGACGCCGCGACCATCTTTGCAGTGACATCTAAAGGGTTAAACGGTGCAGGGGGTTGGCGGCGTCCCCCCGCTCTGTAACCGCCAAGTCTTAGCTGCAATAAGCCGCTATCACACAGCAGCTGTGTAGCGGGATCCCGCTACAAAGCGTCTTAAAGGCATCAGGACGTATCCATATGTCCAATGTCTGTAGAGGTTAATCGGGACAAGTTGTACTTTTTGGGGGGAATAGTTTTAGTTCACCTTTAAATTATTGCAGATTTTTTTTTTTTAAATGTAAAACTTTTTTGCTTTTTTACATTTTTTTTACACCATTCACATTTCACACTAAATAACCAGTTAGATCAAGTCTACCGGTTATTAAGGTCGTGAGGATACCTAATATGTGTAGTTTTTTGTGTGTAATGTATGCACAATTATTTTTTATTAAATATTTATTTTATTATTTTATTTTCTAGGTTTTTTACTTTTTTTTAAAATCCCATGAAGGGATAACTGTATTACATTTTTTTACACTTAGTAATGTAATAGTATATTCATATGCTAATACATTATAATCTGTGTCAGTTTGACACAGGCAGTGATCAGGGCAGCACAGTCTCCCTTGGTCGCTGACTTCTTACACAGACAGTCCTGGGGCTACTCCAGGTCTCCAGGGCTGACTGTGCAGCCATTCCCCGGACTCTGTTCAGTCAACAGAGCAAGGGAAAGCCCTTTGATTACGCTGCGGCCACAAACTGCGGCAATCAAAGGGTTAAGTGCAAGGGACCAGAGGATGGTCCTGCTCCTCAGCACTTGTAGAGACTGTGAAAGAAAGCTCTGTTCTCATAGCAGCTGCAGCGCCGGGAGACAAAAAGACATCTCGCTGCAGATAAACGGCCTGAAATGTCCAATGCCAAAAGATGACAGGTGAAACCAAGCAAACAGGACTGAGGTAAGATGAATCAATGCAGCGAGACAACCCTTTAACTCCACTGGTGGTGGCCAAGAATCAAGTCTACTGGTGGTGGCCAAGAATCAACTCTATTGGTGGGACCCATAAACCCAAAATTTCCCTTTTGGGGGGGCTCCATGAATTAACTTTTCTGGTAAACCCCCCAGAATTTTTAACCCCCGGGGCCCCCCAAAGGCACACCTGCCCTGACACTGAAATCGGTCTACGATTTGCAGTTTACATCTGACTGCTGCAGTTTTTGTGACAGGTCAAACTACTCTAAACAAAAAATAGTCCCAATCGACCCAAGGGGCAGAAACCCCTGATGGGTTTTTACCGAAAAGGGCCGGCGGTTTAATTGCAAGTACCAGTAAAACAACTAAAAACCATGTGTTTTCCACCTTTCCCCTTTTACTTCCCTAAAAGCTTGCAATTTTGGAAGTCCGATTGCTTGGCTTGGACACACCATGCACAAACACCCTTAAGCTGGTCCACTACTTGATATAATCAACTCTAATTCTGAGATGATTTGCAGCTGCACATAGCGAATAATCTATGAATCAGCTTTAAGTGGAGAATTTCAAAAACAACTAAAACTAAACCCTTTAAAAAACCCCAAAAGGGGGCTCCAATTTTTTAATAAAGAAATTTTTTGGGGAGTTGGGCTTGTAAAATTTTTTTACATACATCTTTTTTTTTGAAAAAGGTCATTAAAAAAAAAGTTTTGAAAGCATTACAGAAATCCATTTTTTTCCCCCAATTTTATGGGGATAAAGGCATTGTAGCCTACGAAATGAGTGGGCCAAAATCAAGTTAAAATAGAAAACTCAAAAATCAAACAAGGGCAAGAAAGAAATTAGGTTTAATTTCAAATTTTTAAAAATTTTTCCCACAGAAAACAAAATTTAAAAATTTGAGAAAATGAAACATAAATGCTGGGGATTTTTTTTTTTTTTTTACAAAGATACCTGACCGTCCTTCCAATGAACAGACATAAATATTGGGGGTTATTCTGTGTGGAGAGAAATGGGAATTTTTCCCAAAAAACTTTTCTTCTATGGGGCCCGAATATATTTCGCAGCAAAAAGAAAGATATTTTTTTAAAAAAAACAGGGAAAAAAATTTTTTTATTTTTTGATTACAATACAAACCCCATCACCCCCAAAAAATTGAAACCACCTACCTAATAAGAAGTAGGGCCTTTGTTGTCCTTTTCAAGGGATGTACTTCATAGGAAAACCCCTCAAGGTTTTCCTGTTGGTTAAACCCGGCACCAAAAACATTACAGCAATTCTGTCCGTTTAAATTGCGAAGTTTGGAAATTCTTTGGATCAGAACTTTTTTTTTTCCAACACATTAAACCATTCCTAAAGAATTTTTGCAATGTGACAGGACCATTATCCTGCTGGAAGAGTCCTCTGCCATTATGGAATAACATTGCTATGAAGGGGTCAACAATGTTTATGTAGGTGCTACATGTACATCCACATGAATGCCAACTAGGGTTTGGGGATTACTTGCTATCGCTCATCGTGGGCGATAGTGGCCATCCAAAAGAAACGATGGGCGATAATGATCGCCGATGACCATTTAAAATCATGGGGGGAAACAACAACACCTTCATTCTTACACCCAAACAAGGCTGGAGAAACGCTGGAATTAACTCCCAACAGTCAAATGGATACGTGCACATCTTAAGGCAACATCACTTTTGGTTAAAAAGCCCACAGCAAAAAAAACCCCTTCCTTCACAGACCTTCCACTATCCCTTCCTTTACATAGCATCGACCCTTAAATCTGCATCACCCACAAATAAAAAAGTGCAGAAGCATATAATTTGAACCTCAGTTTTCTTGAACTGGACATTGACTATTCCCTGTCACTGGAACGCAGCATGAGCCCCAAACCTGGCATGCCCCCCAGATTAAAAATGCCGGAAAAAAGAAGTCCTTTCAACCACCCATTAAGTTTCACTGGACTAGACTATCCCTGTCCTGAGCACAGCATGAGCCCCAAAACTCATGACCCCAATTAAAAATGCCAGAAAAAGGAGTCTTTCAACCACCATGTTAGTTTTCAACGGACATTGAAAATATACCTGTCCTGGCACAGCATGAGCCCCAAACATGCCATGACCTCCAGATTAAAAATGCCGTAAAAAGAAGTCCTTTCAACCACCATTTAAGTTCACTGGACATAGACTATACCTGTCCTGGCCACAGAATGACCCCAAACCTGCATGACCACAGATTAAAAAAGTGCCGAAAAAGATCTTAACCACCATTAGTTTCAACGGACATGGAATATCCCTGTCCTGGCCACAGCATGAGTCCCCAAAACCTGCATGACCCCAGATTAAAAAGTGCCGGAAAAAGGAGTCTTTCAACCACCAATCTTTAGTTTCACTGGACATAACGGTCCCTGTCCTGGTAGCGCTTGCCCCCTCCGTATGAGTGCGGACCAATTGAGCTTCACTTGGAAATACGGGTGTTAACGCTCCTGTTCCACTCAGGGCCCTTTTTCGTGGCATTCTTTTTCTCATTTTACTCAACGGCTGGAGAAATTTTCCGCTGTTCTTTGTTTCTCTGTCCTGCTGATACCCTGTCCTCTGAATAACCTACAGCTGGACAAGTGTTTTCCGGTACCTCCCTTTAAGGAAATTGGAACAATTCAGAGGAAGTTTTGTACCAGCTATTTTGTACATGCAAGTTTTTAGTAGTTTAATTCTAAAAACACAATTTTAAAATAGATGGAATCCCACCATGTTCTTTCTTTCTCTTTTTGTTAATGTATTAAATGGGTTGTCTCAATACAGGAGTGATACTATGTTTAAAGATCTTGCAAAAACAAGTCATTTTGCAATATGGGTCCATGAACAGGGCCTACCTATTGTCCTGTTTCTGACAGCACCATCACCCTTGAGCCACGCTTACAATTGTAAAACAATTCCCTGTTAGAACAAAATTTTTTTTTACAATAGGACCTGTAGTCTAGCTGCATGTCACAGCAAAATCCCCCCAAAAATTCAAGCATGACCCTTGAGCACTTGGACAATGTGAAGAACAACTGTCTATAAAACAACATTTTATTATAATAGACCTGTAGTATAGCTGCTGTTACAGCAAAATGCCCCCCAAAAATTCAAAGCATGACCCTTGAGCCACTTTGGACAATTGTAAGATCAAATGTCTGTTAAAACAACATTTTTTTTATAAAAGACCTGAGTATAGCGGCATGTCACAGCCAAAATGCCCCCAAAAATGCCAAACATGACCCTTGACACTTTGGACAATTTAAGAACAAATGGCTGTTAGAAACAACATTTTTTTATATAGGACCTGTAGGATAGCTGCATGTCAAGCAAAATGCCCCCAAAAATTCAAAGCATGACCCTTAGCCACTTGGACAATTGTGAAGAACAAATGGTCTGTTTATAAACAACATTATTAGTATAAAGCACGACCTGAGTAGACTGCATGTCACAGCAAAATGCCCCAAAAATTCAAAGCATGACCCTTGAGCCACTTTGTACATGTGAAGAACAAATGTCTGTTAGAAACAACATTTTTTTTTATAATAGGACCGTATATAGCTGCATGTCACAGAAAAATGCCCCCAAAAATCAAGCATGACCCTTGAGCCTCTTTGGACAATTATGAAAACAAATGTCTATTAGAAACACATTTTTAGAATAGACTGTAGTAAGGCTTTTTTTTGTTTTTTTCCATGTTCACAGCAAAATGCCCAAAAATTCAAGCTGACCCTTGAGCCACTTTGGACAATTTGAAGAACAAATGTCCTTAGAAACAACATTTTTTTATAATAGACCTGTAGTATTGCTGCAGTTCAAAGCAGCATGACCCTAAAAATTATAAATTAATGACTTCTCAGCACTGTAAAAATTGTGAGGGAGAAATGCCTACTTAAGAATGCCACATTTCTGTTCAAAGGACCAGATTATTGCTGTATCCACAGCAACACGACCCCAAAAAAATGATAAATATGAATTCTCCAGCCACTATTAAAATTGTGATGGAGAAATGCCCTTAGAAACCACATTTCTGTTCCAAAGGACATATTATAGCTCGTATCTCACAGCAACATGACCTCAAAACCATTGACAATCAAAACTTCGAAAAGATAAAGTGAGTAAATGGAATACTGGGTTGTCATGAAACCTTGCTGTCCTTTTATCAACTCCGCATCAGCAAAACCACAAAATGAACTGTTGGGAAAAGAGAATAAAAATTGCAGTAAGAAATGATCATTTAAAAAAAAGTTTCAAGAGGACCATTCTGTTTGAAGATGAATTGAAGTAGACCGGCAACTAATCGGTGACCTCGGCATGGGCCACAAACATCCTCATAGATCCTGCCTGTTTCATCTTTGATGAAAAGTCAAACGCTCTACATTATCGTGGAAAAGCCGATGCGTTTGTCTGAATGACTCCTCCAGCTGTGCTGAAGTGCGCTCAGATATGACCCTGCTGCTGGGCAGGACAACACCTCTATGCGTGGCGAGCGACGCTCCGGCCATTCGTCCATTTTGATACCCATAAAGCTATTGGGTCCGAACACATACAAAAACATCAGTGTTGAGATGCAAGATGTCGTGCACCATGATCTTAAGCTGGTCTCTGTGTGTGGATTGTGTGCCCTGCATGCATGCGTTTGTGAGGTGGTAAATAAAGATTGCCAGAGGTCACCATTAGGCTTCTGCCACCTTGCCTGCTGCTGCTGCTGCCGCTACGGCTACTTGGCACTCTACTGCTGTGAATCGCTGATGTTTGTTCCACCGTGACATTTGGAACGTGAAGCAGACGCAACAGATGTCTCCAGTTGATCAATCAGTAAAGGTCTCCATTTCCTGCATTTTACTCCTATTTTAGTGGTGGAAGAAAGTGCCTGAGTTTTGTTTTGTACTGGGATCCAGGAGGGTGGCCACCCATAAGACTGGTTGTTCATTTTGATGGCCTTAATGCGAGGATCATGTTGGAGAAATGGAGCATCCCAAGCACTCATGTGATAGATGAGCCTTGATTTTCCCCTAAGCCTCTCGGATTGAGGTGGCACTAGCAAACTGATCTTCCTCATCTTCCTCCTGCGCCTCAAATTCCGCCAACCTCTTTCCAAGGCAGGGACTCGTAACGTCGGTGTCTAGGAATACCTCTCCTCCTCCTCCGCCCGCTTCGTCCGGCACAGCTTCACACAACCCTGACTGCTTGAGATGATGCACCCTGAGAGCTGATGCATGCTTGCACTAGCCCTGGACCCCGAACCACTGCTAATGAAGACAGATAAATTGAAGAAACTGTCTGCCTGTGGATTTCGACAGAGAGAAAGGCTCCGTGTCCGCACTTGTCTGTCTCCTCTCCGCCGGCGGACCTGTTGTTCAGGAGTGTCCAACAGATCGTTTCAAACTATGACACCACAATGCTCATGCGGACAAGGCATCGTCCGCACGAACATTTTGGTGCTTCTTCAAAACTGCAAGGATGTGCAGAGCTCTTTCAACCTGCCTCCACTCTCGGTGGCTCAACACCCCGAGTTCCGCAACCGCTGCTTGTCAGGCATGTGTCCACTTCGTAAATGCGTAATGGCATTGCGCTGCTGCCACAATCGCTGGAGCATGTGGAGGGGGAATTCCAGCGTGTTGCACCGTCAACAATAGACGGTTGACGGGGAGGCCGAGCTGACGCTGCAACCAGCCAGCGGACGAAGCAGGGTGCGAACGGCGAAGTCGAACTTAGACTTCGAGCTTCCTCAGCAAGGCAGTCCAGACCCGGGTAGCTCTTTAGAAATTTCTGGACGACAAGGTTCATGACATGTGCCAGGCAAGGGATGTGCTCCAGCCTACCGATCTTAAGGGCGGCCAGCAGATTTCGCCCGTTATCGCACACCACCTTGCCTGGCACAAGGTTCTTGCGCTCGGTCTCGTTGCGGAGAGCCGTCCACAGCTCCTGACCTGTGTGTGGAGGTCTCCCAAGACAGATTAATTTCAACGGCCTGGTTTCTCTGGGCACGTGATGCCACCAGAGGACCATGGGGGAAAAGAACCCTGCACCATCCCTGCGGTTTTGAAGAGCGTGCGCCGAGCCTGAGAGCCACGTCACCCCAGAGACATCCACCCAGCTCACCAGTGAGCTGTCACAGAGATTATAGCGGCTTGGCCGTGCTTACTAGTCCTTGTGTCGGTGGTCAGATGGACTTTTCGGCCACGATGCAGAAAACGCGCTTGAAATTTTAGATGACACGTGGCTGGCCAGGGCAGGGACGGCTTATCTGGCAAAGAAATAGAAATGCCTGTCGGCTTCTGGTATTGGGGGCAAGCGAGGGCCATGTCGTGCGGAACCTTCTGTGTCCACCAGACGGTAAAGGCAACATTTCCAAGGCCAAAAGCTGCAATGCGACATTCAGGCTTTTGGCTTTGGGATGGTTTGGGTTAAAGTGTTTCTTCTGCTCCAAACCTGGAAGACAGAAGTGTGTGTGCTAGACTGGCCGTCTGTACGGCGTGCAGGTCGTCAAAACATGGCGGAAGGAGAAGGGGTAGGATGGGTCTTGGTGGTGCTGTGGTATCTCGGGGACGGTGGAGTGAAGCGGAGGTGATCCCTGATCATTTCTCTGAGAGTCATGGGCCGCTGTTGAAAGATTGGTGGTGGGGGAGGAGGAGTTGGCGGAGTCATCTGAGGTGTGACAGTGGTTGGAGGCCCGGCGTCGGTCTGGCTTTTTTGGCAAGTGTTCCCTCCATTTCAAACTCTTGCATTTGCTGCATGTGACATAGACGATCGTTGGTGGTGTTAACCCACTTAAGGTTCTTGCCTCTATTATGCGTTTACGGCAAAGGCTCGGCATATGACGATCGCTGGTGAATCAGAGGCTTGCTCATAGAGGCCCAGGCTTAGAGGGTCCTGGACCTTTTGACGGCGACGATATAAGCGAGGAGCGGGGTTTGCGCCTGACCGTGGCTGGCGGAATCATATCAGCGGATTTGCGACCGCCCTCTCCCTTTTTATGGCGGGACCCATATTTACACTACCCCATCGTCTTACTCCTCGTCCACTGATTAAGCGCTTGCAAGCAAATTATGAGGAAAAGACCAGGGATGGTCCGCAATCTCGTAATCATCATCACCATCATAATACAAGGTGACTTGGTCGTCTGTCTTTCTGCATCCAGAAGCTGCGGGCTACAAGCAGGGGCACTGCAAGGCGTTGCCGATCGCCGCCGGATTTTTGCCGATTGACACGGATTTCCTTTCCTCCTCTGATGTGCATCAGTAACTGGGCGTCAGAGCAGTACTAAATCTTTCCTCTTGATCTTATAACTGCCTTCTGACCCCAACCGCATTCTGTCATCAAGAGGTCTTCAGACAAGAATACCACAGTGGTGGGTAAACGAGTTGACATTGGGCTGATTCATATTGGACGGATGCTGATGCGACATTTGTGGTCGTGACTGGGAGGAAGAGGAGGTCAAGACTGCTGGATGCAGGTTGCATTACCACTGAAGGACAGCATGGCGACGATGTTCGATTACTTAGATTACAGGGCCCTGACCCAGCGATTGACAGGCCTGACGGTCTGCAACTGACGATCCGCTGTCATGCGTGTTGTCGCCAGCACTGGAAGGAGCACCTTCTCTCGTACTGCTTACCGCCATGTGCCTACCCCCATCTTTGGCTCGCTTACCTCCTGCATTTCGCTCCATTGTTCAGAATATAAATATGTGAGAAGGTATGGAATAGTTTGGGAAGTTTCTTTTTAAAAAGACGCACAAAATCACAGCTATTCTTAAATCCCTCTAATCAAAACAAAATTGCTGGATTAAAATTAATGCAGGTGTCTTTCAACAAATCTGGAAATGGGCAAAAGTGCAGTAAAAAAAAGTAATCTGTTATGTTTTCGTATAATACACGGTATTTGTGGCCACTATCAATTCACCTGTGGTGTGGGGGGGGGGGGGTATAACTTTTTATTAAAAAAAAAATTAAAAAATATTGCTGTTTTCGATTTCCGTCGGGATGCTGTGTCAATGAACAAAGCTGGGGTGCGCCAAAAGTCAAAAAACTCGTATACTGTTATGTTTTCGTTTTTTACATGGTATTTTTTGCACATTTCAATTCAACTGGGGTGTCTATAGAATTGCTGTTTTAAGATTTTCGTGGAAGCAGCTGTCAATGAAACAAAGCTTAGGTGCGCTAAAAAGTCAAAAAACACGTATCTGTTTATGTTTTCGTTGAATACACAGTATTTTTTGCACCTTTCAATTCACCTTGGTGACTATAGAATTGCTGTTTTAAGATTTTCGTGGAATGCTGCGTTCAATGAAACAAAGCTGGGGGCGCCAAAAGTCAAAAAAACACGTATCAGTTATTGTTTTCGTATAATACACGGTATTTTTTGCACCTTTCAATTCACCTGTGGTGACTATAGAATTGCTGTTTTTAAAATTACGTAGAAGATGCTGCGTCAATGAATCAGCTGGTCGTGCGCAAAGTCAAAAAAAAAACACGTATTTGTTATGTATTCGTATGTACCCCCCCCCCACCAACGGTTATTTTTGGCAACAAACAACCTGTGCTGATACAAGATTGCTGGATGAAATTTAACTGCAAGGTGGATATATCAACACAGGGGGAAGGGGAAAATTAAAATGAAAACCTACTGAAATGTATACTATAATAAAAGTATTTTTGCACCTAACATAGAGACATGCTTACTAGAAATGATGGTATCCAATATAAGTTCAGGCTCCCCAAATATCCGGGAAATATTTCAATAGCAAACTTTTAATAATAAGATATTGCAGGCAATGTTACAAAAAGTCTTGGTAATGCTACTTTAAAATTCTCTAGTTAACTACATAAAATCTTCAAATTTTAAATATACTAAATTGGAAGGACACAGCAAAATAGTAGAGGTTTCTCTGTGCAAAATAGAAATTTTTCGCTGAGCTTTTGGACAAGGGGGCGCACGCCCTATTCCTATAGACTTTTGAGGACACAAAGGGTGAACAGGAAGGGTGTTTATGTAAAAACGAGGTCATGTGATTTTTCCCCACCCAACGAAACCAAACACATCCCGTCATGATTTTGCACACACATCTCACCTGCCTATTCTGTAATCTGATTTGGGGGGCCAAAATGCAGGAAGCGCCGAAAAATTGCGCGATTTAATCGATAGTACAGTTTTTGCCCTTTAATTACGCAGGATCAAAAAATTTCGATCCCCAAAAAAAACCCTTTTGCGATTTCAATTTTGTCGATAAAAATCGCCCAAGATAATATAGGTTAACTGGATTTTTGACCCTATTATCCAAGTCTAAGGGCCAAGGGGAAAGAGTTAACCAAGCCCTGGGACTTCCTTCCCCCACTTTGTTCAGGTTTCCAGGTGAGGGCCGCCTGTTGCCATGGGCAGAATTTTCTTATAATTTTCTGGAATCAGACTCCACAGGTGCATCCCCTTCCTTCATTGTCTTTGGACAGCACCCGCCCCTTTCTTTTTGATGTTCCGCAGTGAACGCTGGCCCGTGACTTTTCCTCCATGTGGGAGAAGATAAACCAGTCCCTGCAACAGTCCTCAGCCTGAATGAAGGCCCAAACAGATAGAAAGAGAAGACCCCCTCCATCCTTTGCTACGGGAGACAAGGTATGTAATCACAGCTCTGTCCGTTACTCACCTTACCTTGCTTCTGTCACTTGCCAGGAGCACACATGCCAGCACGTTGGTGGTTTGGTAACACTAGGGGCAGACCCTATTTAAAGCCTTCCACATCCTTGGTTCCCTGCCAAATTAATAGTGCCCTACAGCCCTTATAGGAAGCGTTACTATAGTGATTATTGCTCATTCCATGAACCATACAGTTAGACTACGTCCCATGACCACAAACCTTTACCACCTGTCCTGACCTTCCTGGCTGTCACCGACTATGAGCTTGCTTCATGATTATGTACCTGGCTACACCTTGGCTACCACCTCAAGCAAATCATGTTAGGGGTAGCAACCTAGTATTGGCTCCCCTCGCCACACAGCTGAATGTATGCAGTGATTCACCGCCTGTCAGGCACAATGGCTGGGATCCTTTGGTCCTGGCAGATCACTCCTCTTTAATAGGCTTGCGACCTTTTAGGCCCCGTTTACACGGGGTTTTCACGCCGGATTTGCGAGGCCCCGGTTTCGCTGCAAAATTTGGCGTGAAAAGGGGGGGGACGCGGGGGGGGCCGGGGCGTGCCCTAATAAAGTCATGTCCTTTTTCCCCCCCGGCGGGGTTCGCCGACGGGGAGGAGGACGGAAACCATGTTCTCTATGAGAGCAGTGGATTACCGTCATTACTTCGACGGATTGGCGCCGTACTGCAGCGCAAATCCGGCGCGGAGTACGGCACCAATCCGCGGACAAATAAGCCATGTGAATGGGGCCTTACAGGAAATGGTGCAGGCAGCATGATGCGATGACATTATCACATTGCCTGCTCCACTGCCTGTAATAGGCTGCAAGTCTATCTCTAGGCTTATGACTTAGTACACGCCAAGCGGTGTCCAGAGAAGGCAGCATGATGATATCATGCTGCCCACTCCAGATTCAAAAAGAAGTGTTCGGCAGGGCAACTGAATAGAGGTGAGTGTTATTTTTTTATTTTGACTTAGTACCTACCTAGGAGGCCTTGTAGATCTACTCATTAAAGGGGGCAATATACAGTTGAAACCAGAAGTTTACATAACTACATAAAAAGACACATATGCATGTTTTTCTCACGATCTGACGTGAAATCAGAATAAACCTTACCCATTTTAGGTCAATTAGGATTACCAAAATTATTTATATTTGCCGTGCCAGAATAATGAGAGAGAGAGAATTTTTTAAGGCATTTTTATTACTTTCTGCTAAGTCATAACTTTACATATTGCTAGGATTACTATGCCTTTAAATAATTTGAGATAGCTCATATGTTGATGTCATGTCTTTGGAAGCTTCTGATAGGTTTATTGGCAAATATCTGAGTTAAAGAAAAACCTGTGGATGTATTTTAAAGAACAACAGAAACACACAGCCTCTGTGTGTAAAATCATGGGAAAGTCTAAAGAAATCAGCCAAGATATCAGGAAGAGAATTGTGAACTTGAACAAGTCTCGATCATACTTGGGTGCAATTTCCAGATACCTGAAGGTGCTTTGTTCATCTGTACAAACAATTATATGCAATTACAAACAAGATGGGAATACCACGCCATCATACCACTCAGAAATGAGTAAGGTTCTGTGTTACTGATATGAACATACTTTGGTCCGACATGTGCATATCAACCCAAGAACAAAAGCAAAAGCTTGTGAAGCTGGTAAGATTGTGTCATTATCCACCGTGAAACGAGTACTGTATCAACATAGACTGAAAGGCCACTCTGCCAGGAAGAAGCCATTACTCCAAAAGAAACATATAAAAGCTAGATTATTATTTGCAAATGCACACTGGAAAAAAGATGTACATTTTCTTGGAGACATGTCATGTCATAATGAAATATATGTAAACTTTGACTTTGCAGAACGTAATAAAAATGCCTTAGACAATTCTATCTCATTATTCTGGCATTTGGAAAATATAAATAATTGTGTTAATCCTAATTGACCTAAAACGGGTAAGGTTTATTCAGATTTCATGTCAGATAGTGAGAGAAACATGCATATGTGTATTTTTATATAGTGTATGTAAACCTCTGATTTCAACTATATATATATATATATATATATATATATATATATATATATATATATATATATATATATATATATATATATATATATATATAAATCTCAATTAAAGGGGCCCCTAAATACCTCATTGAGCCCTATGGGGCCCTATTTCACCGTTTACCTACAATATAACTACCAACTGGGGGGGGCCTATGTGCCTACTTGTCTACTGGAAGCCCCTAGAATCCAACTTACTAGGAGGTCCCTACATACCTACTTAAGGAGGCCGTATATACTTATCTATCTACAAAGGGTGCATATATACCTACCTACTGGGGGGCGCTATATACCTACCTGACAACTGAGGGGGCTATGTACCTACTTATCTACAGGGGGGCTCTATAAACTAACCTACTAGAGGGGGGCCTATATAGCTACCTCCTAAGGTTGGCCCTATATATCTATCTATCTACTACAGGTCCCTATGTACCTATCTACTAGGGGGTCCTAACTTTCTATCTACTAGGGGACCCTATGTATTTACTTATTTGGGGTGTCCTATATACGTACCTACTATATTGAAGTGGGACTTTACTTAATGGGAAGATTGTGCCCACTTACTTGACAAATTTTTAGGGTATAACCTTACTAAAAGGAGTATCTACATATCTGCCTGCCTAGTTTGGGTGGCTGCATACTATATGGGTTGTGTGCCTATCTACTGGGGGCCCTATAATAATCTGGGGACACTTTCTGTGGTTGGGTTTATTACCATTTGGGGTACTTTGGATCGGGAGTTTATACTGAGGTGGGAATTGGGAGGGAAGTGCTGGAAAAATGAGGAGTCTAATATGTTTGTAAATTCTGCAGAGATGAGTTGTGGCCGGGAGAAATCATTATGGCAGTTTGCACAGGATGGAGAAGAAAAGAAAAAGTGTATGACTCCCATAAGAGAATAAGTCATGATGATCTGAATCAGATAGAGATCGAAAAGGGATGAGAACAACCATAATCAAGTTAGACATCACCTGTGAGTCCCTAAATGTAACTGCACTGTAATGACTTATAAGGCTGCAGAGCGCCTGTGTACACTGGTAACTATATGGTCACTGTATAGTGGTAATAGTAGTATTAGTGTAATGGTTTATATTCAAAGACAGTACATTGGTTTTATTGAGTCTCTTAATGGTGGTAATATGACGTCAGGGTGTTGCAGTATTATTAGATGCTTGTATGCTGTTGTTATTGATATCATGAGTCTTAGTATACTGGTTTGGTCAGTAACAGTATAATGGTATTAGTCACTATATGGTAGTGATATGTGGCGGTATTATTTGGACATTGTATATCGTTGTTATTGGAAATAATGGTCTTATTATACTGGTTTGGTCAGTAACATTATGGTGGTATAAGTCACTACATAGTGTTGATAGTGTGGCTCTTGTATAATCATGGACCCATAGCATACAGATAACATGTCAATTAAACTGTTCAGTGTAAACTCCAAAACTATATCCAAAAAAACAAAGGCACAATTTAATTTTTTTTCCTGTTCACCCCACAAAGATTTTTTGGCTGTTTGGGTGGGGGTTTAAGAGGGGACAGATGCTTTGACTGTATAACTTGAGTTTCTTTTTTTCCTGGCCTCATTTCAAATAAATATTTCAAATGAATTTTCTTCTATTGGATAATCTCTTTAATTAGAAATACATTTTTTTTGCATGCTGTAATGCAAATATCAGCCATGCCAAATAAGGATCCTGTTCTTGAAAAGTAGTGGTCCAAAACCATTGTCTAGGTGTAGGGGGGCCCAAACTAAAGTTTTGCCACCATTTTGATTATCTATCTATCTATCTATCTATCTATCTATCTATCTATCTATCTATCTATCTATCTATCTATCTATCTATCTATCTATCCGTACATTTAGTTCTCATATCTATCTATCTATCTATCTATCTATCTATCTATCTATCTATCTATCTATCTACAATTACATTTATAGTGACTGCATATCAGATTTTAATTTACATGAATCAGTTTAATTTAAACTTAAACCAAAGAATACTGTATTCTTGATATTCCACACATATATGATGCTTTAAAAAAAAAATGTCATTTTTTCCTGTAATTATGGTGAATTCTGTGTACATTGGAGAGCCGTGAGGAAACACACACTGAATGAATTAAATCTTCTATAATTCATGGTGTTAACTGGTGAAGAAAATGGTATGACGCATTCTTTTTTTAAATTTTTTTTATTTAGTGCTGTTTAGTGAGTAGCGTAATGATAAGTGATGGTAATTTCCCTTAAAAACCTTAATGAGTGGATCATTACTATAGTGAAATAGCTCGAAAACTTTAATCCCGTAGAGGCACAGTGCCATGCTTGGCTGTGCAATAACCAGACAGAACTCTCAATGAGATTCCCAAGCTTCTGTTCCCTAGATAAAATTTTCTCTCACTCCACTTTTGCAAAGGTAATGAGGAGGTAATGAGGCTTGACTTGAATTTTTTCTGCACTTGATTCTCTTCATTCCCCAGCAGGTTCCCATAGGATAGAATAAGATGTAGGATTTATATAAAAGCAGTGGTGATAGATAGATGGAGGAGCTGAGCCATGCTATTTGGTTTTGGATTTTCCTTGTATGAGAAAGGGGTTCAGACAAATTCCGAGTTCTTTCAGCACTGTCTATTCAGTCTGATAGCTTCCACAGAATTAGATAATTTGACAATATGCAGCCCTTGTCAGACTTGCTGAATGTTTATTTTGTCACTTTGCCGATTCTAAACACTGACCTTTCTGTGCCACCTTCCTTTCCTATATTCTTCTCTTTAGCAACACCGATGATGCCTTCTTTAAGTAAATAATAAAGCGAGAGAGGAAAAAAAGTACACAGGAGTGCTGCATTAGATCATTAGCTTAATTTAAACTGAAAGGTCTTTGTTGTAAATTGGGGCGGGAAGGGACCTGGGGACCTTTGCAAAGTATTTTGCTGGCAAGCTTGTTGAGATTTGATTGCCTTTGTTGTGATAATCTGAAATTAATTTGCACTTGAACCCATCTTTCTTCTGGGCTCAATTTAAACACTGTTATAATTATGCACCCTGCATGAAATTGAGAACAGACATTGATATGACAAGGCAGAATATTTTAATTCCCCAGGTAGTGAAGGCTTTTTTCCCCACTTATCTCACAAGGTAATAAAACAAAATGTTCCAGTGCACAAGCTTAAGAGAGAGGTATTTGCCTGAGGGTAAACCGTAATAATCAGTGTATTGCTACACATTTACTCATGTACTTTCTCAGTAGGTCAATCTCTTTCTTTTAAAGTGATGTTAAACTTCTGCTAATATTGGTTGATTTGAACTTGCTACACTTTAGAAAAAAAAAACATATATATTTTTATTCAGACCTGGTAGCCGGTATTTCTAAAGAACGAGCGCCCTTGCATCCAAAATCCATTTTGATGTGTGTTTTAATTGCTATTAAAGACTACCTCCTAATGTCCACAATTGATCTTTCCAGTGAACTGTTCTTGTTCTCTGTATGAGCTGTAATATCCTTATCATGATTCTTTTAGTTTTAGTACAGATTAATGTTTTTGGTGGGACTCTCATGAACTACAGCAAGCCTGTCTCCTTGTGTGTTCTCCTTTGGAATTATAATGTCCCAAAGGCCACCAAGGTCATTGCCCTGGGCATAAATTCTTTGAAATCACCATTGTGCTTAAAGAAACAACAGTCTTTTCAGAATTAAATGTTTTAAAGATTTAGAACAAATGATACAGTTATCTGTACAGTCAGAGGACAGTGTTTGAAGATGGCAGGTACTTGTTTTCACACAGAGAGAAAGATTTCAGCAGTGGTCAGTAATCTGATTAGCGCTCTCTTCACATGCAGCTTCATATTATCTTCTGTCTTCATTAGCAAGAAAAAAGGTGAGAATGAATAGGAGCTGAGCTTTTCATATGCTAAATTAAGCTGGCCATACACACAAGATTAGTATTGGCTGGAATGCGGCCGATCAATCAGACATTAGTTCATTTATACCACTATAAACATGCCAAATTAAACTGGAAAATCAGGTAGCCAGTTAAAAAAGTGCTGCTATTTATGCCATACACATATAGTTTCAGCCAACAATGGATACAAAAACCTATCTGACAGATAGTGTTGCTTAAAGGGGATTTCCATAAAAAAGAAGAAAAATAAATACATAAACTACATTTCATAATGAAAAAAATATCTAAATACCTTTAATTAGAAAAGTCTGCTTATTTTGTCTACGGGATAATCATTATACAGGAACAAAATGGCTGTTAGGCTTCTTCCTGTGCAAAGACCTTACTTAGAATGCAGAGTACAGTAGGACAGACTATGAGTTACGTCCTTGTTAGGCTGACTGACATCTGTGATGTGAGGGATGGATCTGGAATGCAAAAAGAAAGTGTTTCAAATAAATTGTGTATATGTATATGTGTGTGTTCATTGTTATATACATAAATAAATTTGGTGTAAATATAGTATATAAAATATATAGCTCAATGGAGAGGAAGTAGCTTTTGTGGGAAACATAGTTTTCAAACAGTGTGCCTAGCAACTGTAGTGCTGCCCACTAGTTCAGTGAGGAGCAAGATCCAACATGGCGACATTATGCAATATAACAGTGTTTATAAGTAGTTCAAACACTGTATCGTGACATAGATTTACTGCTTATACTTAATATTACGTCATTTTATGTTCTTATTTTTTGGGGTTTAAAGAGGTTTGCTTTAAAGAGGTCTCTGGTTCAACAATGGTTCGGACAAACTTAAAGAAAGTGTTTTCTCAGAACCTGATGCTATTCAAAAACCTAACTGTAACCCTAACCCTAAATTGGGGCTTAGACTAGGGTTACTAACAGGATGGCAACCCACCTGGTCTAATAGTCACTATATTATCGTGACTGGAAGTGAAATCAGACTGGCGTATTAGAAAGAGTCGAGCCTTATGAACAATGCACCTAACACATACGTTAGGCGCATTAGACATCGTAGATTGTTCACTTGGGTGCATTGCACACCAAAAAAAGGGTGGAAAACCTATTCATACATGTCGCCCACTGTGTGCATTGAGAAGACGTTGGTTTGCAGGGACAGGGTGGGGGCTGTCACTATTTCCTAATGTGAATATTGGATTCTGTGTTATCAATACACTTTGGTGTCTACTTTCAGTGTGATCTGTCTTGTGCTGATTTTCAATTGATTGATGAAAAGATTCCTCTATACAAAAGGAAGTTTCTATTTAAAAAAAAAAAATATTGTTAGGGATATGGAAAACTAAAAAGTCATAACCAAAAATTCTTAAAAATATGTTTAACATAAAAACATGAGATTAAAAATAGGACATTTTCTAATGACACATTCCCTCTAAGTGGTGTAAGCCCATCTGATTTAGCTATAGAGGTCTATAAATCCTAGCAACTCCCCTGTTTGCTTGCTATTACTAATTATACTAGCCCACAACTAATAGCAGAGTTGTAAAAAATAGCTGACAAAATGTGAATGTTACCTATGACTACCTTTGACTTTGTGTACATAGTACATAGGATTTAGTGTGGTAGCACAATTTGTATAGTAGCTCAATCCTTATTAGTCAACAGCAATACATACTATACATGTAATTTACGCTCATGTCATACACCCACACCCTGGTAGGCAAATAGCACTGACTACTGGTAAACATTAATCAAAGTGATCTCCACTAAACATAGTGAGCTGTTTTATTCCACTTAGCAGATACTATTATCTGCTCTCACTATTGATTTGACGTTTCTTGGTTCAGTTTCCTGAAACTTTGAGACAGAGTACCTTGCAAAGATAGCTGCAAGGCCATGGAAATTAAATTGCCAACTATCAGTTCCTTGTCAGCTAAGGTGAAGCTAAAGTGTTTGGCAAGATCTTTGGATGTTGTCTTGACTTAATCTCTTTCTCGAGTATCTGGAATCTGTTTTGAATCCTCCTAGGCAATTTACTGTTCTTTCTTGTCATTGATCTTTATCATCCAAATGGGTCTGAATGAGCATCTATGAAAAATGACTTCCAATGTGATAAATTCCACTCTGTTTTGTCTCCATTCCCTTTAATTGGATAGACCTAAGTCATTAAATGGAGCTTTTAACTTCATGTCTCCCCTGAATAACTACAGATTTTTATCTTCAACCATTCAAAAACGTATAAATGGAATGTTAAATCGAGAGTTTTTCATTCTAAATAAACATTACATTTGGCAAACATTATTTAAATAAATCCAGAATGCTAAATATCTTTACAGCTTTTTTATCTGTTCCATTTAGAGATAGTTTAATGAGCCTAATATAGCTAAGCAAACATACTATAATTTTATGGAGAACATCTTTCAGTGAGCTTATCATATTGTTATTCAGGGATTGTGAGTGTTGACATAGGCATGCAAACCATAACAAAACCACATTGTATTCTTTGCTTTGGATGTAAAGATGTTAGAACATAAATGCTTTGAACTCTAGACATCTTACTAATTCACATAATAAAACAATTCCCTGCCATGTATATGTAATGTAATTAATACTGAAGCATACCTTCCATACATTTATATCCTCTGACTATCTTGTCAAGAACAATTATCTACTGGTTTACACATATAATATGTATAATAATGTCATACATTATGCAAGACCAAACATTGACTTCAGTGGCATGATCACTAAAGCTTCTCATACACATCCAGTTAATTGGAAAGATACAACTGGAAAATATGGTCATCACTATTTTGTTATGTGTATGTTGCTAAAATGATCAGATCCAGTAGTAACAGATTGCTGTTTACATTTACTTTGGTCATTACTTCATCACTCAAAAAAATAAAATGCTTACATCTTACAATGATGTGTTAATTGTGCACTTGAATCTAGGGATAAATTATAACAATCAGCTTGAAGCAAACAATACTTTGAAAACAGACATAAACGCACAAAGTTTGGTAATAGCAAGATACATTACAAAATAATTAAGCCTTATTGACCATTATGGGGTTTTACCATTCTGTTTCACAGAATCTGCTCTTCACAGCCAGGTTCCAACTTTCTGTTCAGGCTGTGGGTAGTTCTACAGCATTAACTGATATTTTAGCTCTGCTATTCCTAGGTACATTGGTGATGGAGGGATTTTAAAAGCAGGACACAAGACCTCATGAAACGCTGGTGAATCGCACGGTCGGCAGGTGCCAACCTTCTCCCCACGATCACCATGCTGCTACCACCAGCATTAGGCCATCGTACAGTAGTTGCCATTCCCCATGCTCCAAATAACTAGTTCACACATCTTGCTAGTGCTGTTATGGTTTACCTGTTTAACCCCGGATTTAACCCCACAGTGTCCGTCAGTGTCTGGCTTCCTCAGCTTATCCCCTGTAGGCAGTGGGTTTATTTAGCAGCTCATCCCTTCAGCCCTCACTAGAACCTTGGTTCCCAGTGGCTTCCTGTCCTGATTCCTGTTGTTGTCTTGCCCAGGCCCCTGTGCGTTTCATCTGTTATTCTTGTTACTATCCTGGCTGTTACTGTACTGGTGTCTATGACCCCTGCCTCAGCTGCTACTGCTGGGGACTACTCTCAAGCGGCTATTGTGGATTAAGCCAACTTCACCACCAGAGGCATTGTGAAGATACCTGACTGCCGCTTAGTCATGCCCCCTTGTAGCAATCCTGGTCAGTGGCACAGTGGGTAAACAACCCCCCACTGTAACAGTAGGATCTGGCTGTAGACTCTGCTGAAAAATCGAGCTCCAGAAAATCTAAGTTTAATGTTCAGATCTTGTTTGAGGAGACTGTTTCCCAGTGGGAGTGTCAAGACCAACTCCTGTAGGCAGTCAGTGCGGTGGGAACTCAGCTGCAGGAGTTGTCCACCTCTGTCTCTACCCTACCCTGGGCTTCTGTGGTGATTGACATCAACATCATCTTCAACTCTGCCCATGGCTCCTGTCACCAGTGGGGCAGTCAAGTTCCAGCTTCCACTCCCCTCCCATTATGATTGAGACTCCAAGGAGAATTTCATAAATCATTGTCAAATCAACTTCAGCCTCCATGCTGATCTTTTCCCATCTGACCATGCAAAGATTGCATTTAAGGTCTCCCTGTTGTCTGGATAAGCCCTGGTTTGGGCGAATCCCATATGGGAGCATGGAGCCAGAGACTAGTGACTTGGAGAGATTCCTGGATATGTTTTGAGTGGTGTTCGAGGAACCAGGCCACACGTCCTCAGCTGCATCATCCCTTTTGACCCTAAGACAGGGCACTGACTCCATGGGGCAGTATGCTCTCTGTTTCTGTTTGGTGGTGACCTTCTGGCATTGCTAAACCAGTCATATTAAAGATGAGTTAGCAGTCAGAGACCTACTATCCTCATCTTGAGACCAGGATTGATTTTGATTTCCATGAACAGACATTGGAATAATATCAAGTTTTCTCTCAAGACAGAAATCCCCCAGGCTTATGTCAATTTTCCAGTGCCTGCTGATATTGCAAGCCACTCCTCAGGCTGTGGAACTTATGAAAATAGAGCAGGTAAAACTTTCTATCCAAGAGAGACAGTGAAGGTGTACAGAGACAGAATGTATGTACTGCGCAAATAAGAAACACAATGTTCTCCAATGACCTGTGAAGCCGGGAAACTCCAAAGCCTAGAGATGGCAGGAGAGATGACCCTAGGTGAGCAAAAGATGCTCACCAAATTTAACGACTAAAGTCACCCTGGTCTGAAAAGAGAAGTCTCTTCCCATGGTGGCACATCTAGACTATGGCTCAGATGCTAGCTTCATCTGCCAAGATTTGGTCATTGAACTTCAGCTTCCTTGCCCTCTGGTGGAAGCCTCCATTGATAGGCAGCACCTGGCAGAACCCATCCAATAAATCACGCAACCTTTCACGCTGCAGATTGGAGCAATGCATTCTAAGCAAATTTAATTCTATGTGATGCCAAAATCTGTAAACTCTGTGCTTCTGGGACTCCCATGGTTTCCTCGGTATGTACCCATTATTGACTAGTCCACCAACAAGGTGCTGCAGTGGGATCCGTATTGTGCCACCAATTGCCATGCCAAGGTTATTCCTAAGTCAGTGCCTTCTCAGCCTCCGAACTGCTCCTTGCTGCCTAGCACCTCTTCACGCCAGGGCTGGGTGTATCCCCTGTTGCTGCCTGAGGCTTGTGCCATGTTAGAGCACATTGTTCCCAGCCAAGGCCTCGAGATATATCCTAAGAAGGTATCTGCAGTTCTCTCCTGGCATTGTCCTCAAGGCTTGATTGCCATCCAACGGTTCATGGGTTCTGCCAACTAGTACAAGCAATTTGTTCTGCACTTCTTGTCCCTCATGGGACCTATTTCTGTTTTGACCAAAAAGGGGGCTGGTGCCAAACCATGGACATAGTCAGTTGTGTCAACCTTTCAGCAGTTAAAAGAAGCCTTCACAAAAGCTCTTATTTTGCACCATCATGATCCGGAGAAACAGGTTCTTCTAGAAGGGGTTGCCTCTTCTATTGGAAATGGAGCACTTGTTCTGCAAAGATCTCCTTCTGGGAAGTCCATCATGTTTGGTTTCTTTTCCACGTCTTTTGTCAGGGCTAGGCTGTGCTCAGGTTGCAGGGATCAACAGGCTGCAGCAGCTGATTCGAAAACCCCCCCCTAAACCACTGCTGCGACAGCTTGTGAGTGCAATGCCCAGCCACCCCGGGACAGGGGGGTGTACACCAGCCAGTGGGAGGCCCTGGAGGTGCTCCAATCAGCTACAGGGGCCGGTTTTTCAGAATCCCATTTAAATCCCTGAAGGCTGAGTGCAGCGCTTGTTTTTCCTGGCTACCTTGTGTTACTTGTTTTTTTATATTGGTTTTGTTTATCCGTTGTCTCCTGATTTTTGTATCGCTCCTTTCGTGTTTAGCCTGCTTGTTTACGTTTATCTCTTGGTTTGATTTGGGGTTTTGGGCGCCCTTTTTGTTTTGCCCCGGACTGTCTGACTATTTACTTCCCACACCCCCAGCACGTCAAGCGGGCGGGGGGGGGGGGGGACAGGGGGCGGTTTTTCCGTTGGGGCTCACTGCCCTCCCTTGAGTGCATTTTACATAGGCTAAATAAAACTACTCCTTTGTAGATCGAAAATTGCTGGCTATCAAAATGGCACTTGAAGGATGATGACACTTACTTGAAGGTATTAACCTTCATTAACCATAAAAACCTGACCGTCCAACAATCCACTCAACAGCTGAATTCTCCTCAGGCCTGGTGGGCACTCTACTTCCCCCGTTTTGACTTCAAATCACACTTTCACCCTGCAGAGAGGAATATTAAGGTGGATGCCTTGTTCTGCTCCTCCGATGTTGCTGATTCTGAAGAGGAACCACATACAACATTGACCTTGCTAATATTGCTGAAGCGTCTCCTGTTCTTTTAAAAGACAATCCTCCGGGAAACCTTTGTTCCTGCTGCCAGATGGCCTAAAACCCTCTGCTGGACATGGATCTAAGGTGCCTGCTCCTACTTATGTTCCTGATGGCCCATCAGATGTATTTGATGTCAAGGACATCCTGAACTCTAAGGAGGTTAGGGGAAGGACCTTCTAGTTGGTAGACATGAAGGGCTTTGGTCCTGAGAAGAGATCTTGGGAAGCTGTTGAAAACATCCTGCTTGGAGCAAACCCAGTCAGTGGCACTATGGGTCCACAAGGCTCCGCTATAACACTGCAGAGCTTTGAAGGGTTAAAATTTGTCAGTAAGAAAGATAAACAAGCATCTAGCTCAGGCAGACCACCTTTAACCTGATCTGGCTGTTCTAACTGCTCTGCACCTAGATTTGACGTCAAAGGTTCATAAATGTCATATTGGGATTTCTGGTTCCGGCGCCGCCATGCTAGGAGCTTGAAGCGTGAGCTCCTGGATCTCTGGGCTAACCCGACAGCCATACCCGGCAAATTAGCCCGCCTGCAGCCCTTCGACTGCGGAACACCTGGAGACTCACCGGAGGTGTCGGTCAGTCGGCGACACACAGGACCGGGACGGCAGGAACCCCTAAAAAACCCCGCGATCCCCGCTGCGCAGGCGCACTGTTAAGCCAGCCACAGCGGACAGGAAAAAGGAGGCCGCACCTGCGGCCCGCCGGGAAGAAAGCCTGCAGCCTCTTCGGGCCCCGTGAAAAGGGGAGGCTACTGCAGGACACCGGGACAGGCAGACAGTCGCGCCACCTCAGCATCAGGACCCCCTGGCAGACACAGACCAGAGGCCAGCGGTCTCCCAAGGTATGAAGGGGGCACCTCAGGCCTAGACCCCTCTTAGTCCCCTACAGACTGAGACAACTCTGAAAGCTCCCCCTCTGCCTATAACCAGGGGCCATAACTATCCGAGAGCACACACAGCTGTGGTGGCCATCAAAACCCACCCCCGGGGGACTTTTAACGCGGGCTGCACAGAACACGGAATACCCCTTACCCCAGGGCAACTCTCAGCTAACCCCGCCCCCACCCCACCTGGCCTGGGGGCCGACAAACCCCAACGTCACCCACAAGCTTGGAGGGCTCAGAACCCAAAGCTTTGGAAAAGTTTTTGCAAATGGGGGCAATAAAGGTGTTAAAAAATGGGGGAAAGAAAACAAAGATCAGCTCCCCCCCCCCTAAGCCTCCCTTTTGGGTGCCACAAAAAGCCCCAAAACCCCAAAAGGGGGCCTCTCCCAAAAGGGGATACCCCCACAAACAACCAGCCACCTTTTTCTCTGCCACGACAGAACCCCATCCTGGACAGGACCCATCCCTGATAACCCCTCAAGCTTCAATTTGCACTGATAGTGACGGAGTAGCAAAACAGATCTTGACACCTTAAAGCCTCTTTGACCCCGGTGCACGAATGGTACCCCCCCAAAGTGAAAGCAGACGTCATAATCCATGCCGAACCCCCTCGACGCCCATGCCCTAAAACTCCAAGACCTCACCGCGACATGGATAAAGTCCGCACCGTGTCTGACTTCCCAAGAAAACAAAAATTTAAAAGAGAACTGGAACCTTAAAAAAAGGCAGAAGAAACAATTTCGAATCTTAGGGATTCGGGGGCAATCCCTGCTCTGAGCTGATTAAACCTATGCGAGGGGGATTTTCCCAGAAGCTCGGGGACTGGGGGCCCCCTGTAAAGTCGAGGAGGCATGGGATGGGGTCCTGACCGGGAAAAATGGTCCCAAAACCAACAACACTCCTGACAATCCTGGAAACCATCTGATCCCCCAGTCAGATCATAGCAAAATTTTTTTCAGGGAAAAGGGAAGAAAAACTGTCATTTGGGGGAAAAGTCTTTTTTTCGCGGGGGATCCGCAAGCGTAGGAAATTTCCTCACATTGCTCTTTTTATTTCAAAAGCAAATAAAATTGCCCTCCTCTCCCGGCCCCTTTAAAAGTTTTCACGAAAAAAAAATTTCAACATTTACCCCCCTGGGAAGCGAAAAAGTTTATCGACAGGGACAGAGGAGGCGTCAGTCTCCTCCCCTTTCAACTCCCGCCACTCCCCTCCATCACCCCCGCCCCTCCTTTACCACAAGCGAAAATCCGGGCCTGAAGGGAAGACCGGGCCCCTTTCCACCCTTCCCCCCCGGACCCCCAAAGGGAACAGAGGAAACATCAGGCCCCCTGAAATGACTGATTAGGCGCTCCCATGTTTTTTGTCGCCCATTGGGGGTTGCCCCCCCAGAAATCTTGTTGCCTTAGCATGCCTTGATCTTCCCCCCTTAAACCCCCGTTTTATCTCTCCCCCCGTCACCCACTCGTTTGCTATTCTAAAAATGGGATGTGACTGCCCCAGCCCAGCCCAATGACCATACCCCGGGCCCCGCCGATGGTCCCACTGACCCCAGGAAAACCCCCCTTCGGGGCCCAGTATTTCTGTTTTTGCTAAATCTACCCCCCAGTTTTTGGGGGGAAAAAAAGTAAAGTCATTTTTGCACTTTTTTTGAGGAGAAATTTTTGTAGTTTAAAAATTGTTTTTTCCTCAGCTCCCGGGTTGATCACCCCTCTGTCTGTGTAGTTGTGTGTGTGGTTTTTTTTTTTTTCCCCGCTTTCCTTCTCTTCTACTTCTTTTTCTCTCTCCCCTTTCTCCCCCCTCGCCCCCCCCCCCCCCCACTACAGTGAGCCCACGGATACTTTTCCCCTGAGGGGAAAAAATGAAGTAGTTACCTGGAATATAAAGGGGTACGCTCCCCCAAAACGCTTGGGGTCTTAAAAAACCCTTAAAGGTTTAAATTTGATGTGCGTTTTCCGGAGACACATTTACCAGGTGGGATTTTTGAACGAATGAAAGGCTTTGGGGGGTCAGGTTTTCTGATCCCCCTGGGGTTTGAGAACAAAGCGGTTGATACCTTATGGGAAAGCAGTCAGCCCCAGGTCCGACCACGACATGATAGTAAAGGGGCAGTGGAGCAACATAACATGCCCTGGGAGGAATTTTGGGTATTTTATAACTTCTATGGCCCAAATACCAGAGGTTCAACCCTTCTACAAGGGTTAAAATCTGATTTTGAGCGACACCCCTGACAACAAAATCCTGGGGGGTGACTTAAACTCCCTGCCCCCTCGGGAGGATAGGAGGGGGAACTCGGGCCCCAGACCCCCCAAAACAGCCCAAAAAATCCCCCCCTGGCCAGCTTTCCCGAAGGGACCGGCGTGAGGCTTTGGCGTCCCGTAACCCTGAGGGACCGGGGAGTACTCCTTTTTTTCCCCCCCCCCATAACACCGGGGGTCAGGATCGATTACTTATTTATCTCAAGGGGGCTCCTCCCACGGTGGGGCCCGCTTTTACTAACCCGACCTTTCCCAGTCATCCTCTGTTGCGACCGCTTCCCAGGGGCACAGATTTTATCTGCCCTTTCCCCCCTTCCTAGTAAAGGATGAGGAGTTTCAATTGACCTACGGGCTGGGGGACGGAATATTCTCACAAGCAATACACCAAGAAATCCTCGTTTATTGGGGGCACCGCCAAGGGGTTTCAGGGGACGGGTTATCGAGTAGTTCTAGGGCTAAAAAGCAAATATAGACAAAATCAACCCGCTTTGGAACGCCCTGCGGGAGGCCTATATGCTTTCTTGGTTTTCCCCCCCCTGGGAAAAAAAACTATTTGGCAGAAATTTCCCAAGCGAGAGTATGAAATTGGGTGGAAAAAGGGAACTTTTTTTCCCAAACTAAGTTGGAAGCCCAAACTATTTCTTTCGGCAGCAAACCGGTGACTGTTGGCGAAATTCGCCCCAAAGGGGCACCACCCCCCCCCCTCTCTTCTTCGTACGAGACGGGGATGGCCAATTTGGTATCGGACGTAGGAGGTGACAAAAAATCCTCCGTTCCTTTTACCAGTCACTCTTGCGACGGGGCATCTAGATAAAAAAAACCCCTCGTGCTGGTTACCAAAACAAACTTCCTATCTCAAGCTGAAGAAGTTTATTATTTAGGGTTCCATTTTGAAATCGAAATAGAGTCAGCTATTTGGAAGTGAAACCCAAAAAAAAAGCCCCGGCCCCACGGGTTTATGGGGGAATTTTTTTAAGGGTTTTAAAAAATCAAAATTACTAACACTTCTATCTCTGTTCAATTCCTCCTGTCTGGGTCACTTATTCCTACCCCAAAGAACACAGCTTACATCAAGAATTTTTCCAAAAAGGAAAAGACCCGACCTTTGCCTCCCCCTACCCCCCCGTTTTCCCTTTCAATCAGGCCTGAAGCTGCTCTCCAAAACCTTGCGGACGATTGCCACTAATGCCAACTAATTTTGGGTCCCACCAAGTAGGATTTGTCCGGGGAGGTCGGGGATAACCCTTTAGAAAAGTTTACTTGTTTGGAAAAGTGGTCAAAAAATCCCGGTACACCCCCTCACCGGCCCTGATCACAATGACATGAGAAGGCCCTTTTTTCGGTCGACTGGGTGGCTGGACTAGTGCTGGACAAAGTTGGGCTCATGGACCCTTCCCTAGTTTTCTTGTCTACCTTGTTATAATCCGGCCGCCCCCATAAGTCTCCCGGTTTTCTATCCACCCCTTCCCTTGGAAAGGGCACTAGGCGGCTCCCTCTATTACCCTTCAATCTGGCGATCGAACCCTTTGCAGGTTTCTATCCCCCCCCCCATTTTGGGAAAAAACCCGTTAAAACTCCCAAACAAAAAATACTCTTTTTGCCGATGACATCTTTTTTCCTCAAACACCCGGAAGAACCCCCCACTCATTTTATCCCTAAGACTGTTTTTGGGGCTTTCTCTGGCTTTAAAATTAAGAAACAAAGACAGAGCTGTTTAAGACTCGCCCAACCGGCCCAATCCAACTGACACCTAGAACCCCAATAAAAATCACCAATAAATCCCTTAATACCTTGGAACTCAATAGGGGGGTCACCGGAAACTATATACTCCCTCACTTCCCCCCCCTCCCTATTTAAAAAATTTTTAGAGGCTGGACAGATGGTCGAAATACCACTTTCCTCTTAGTCGATGCCCCCTCTCCGATATGAGCTTCCCGAAAATATTTACCCCTTTAAACCATCCCTTTACTGCTAAAACATTCAGACGTCAAAATCATTCAGGGGGATTTCAAAATTCATTTGGGCAGGAAAGAAACCGAAATGCACCGCGAAATTTGCTCCTAAAAATTGGGGAGGGCTAAATCTTCCCGAAGTGCGACTAACAACGTGCGTGTAATTCAGACACTGCTGGATTGGGTAAAAAATTCCCCCTATACTCCAATACAGGGCTTGAGTCAGCACTAGCCTTCCCCCCCTGGGGTCTCTCGCTCTCTTGAACCAAATTTGCCAAAAAACCCTCCACCCTTAGGGCATGCCCCCTAAGGTGACACAATCGCCACTGGAAAATCACCTTTAAAATGTTTAAATCTCCTGCCCATCCACAAAAAAACATGCCCCCTATTGGTCACCCAGAGCTTTCCCCGAGCGAGAGTGATCTCCATCTCCGCGCTTGGAAGGGGAAAGGCTAGCCACAGTGGGTCACTTGTTTAAAAATTCAAAAATGCATACTACTCATTACCCCAAATTCAAACTTGTACAGCTTTCCCCTCCTCCCCTTTTCCCCGTTTGTCAGGTTAACAGTTTTTAAGGTCCGATAGTTAACCTTCAAAAAAATTCCCCTCGAACGACTTTGATGATCTAGTGGGCCCCCAGACCCGGCCGACATACCCTCTCTCTGCTATACCCAAAACTAGGGGACCACAAATCCCCCCAAAAAGTCTCTAATCATGACAAACTGGAAAGAATTTTTCCCGGGCCCAAAAATTCCCCAAGGTGGCCTTAGAAGGCTGGAAAAAATAAACAAGGCTGTGATCAGGAGAAATGGAGGAAATATTTCCGCTTCATGCATCGGCAATCTATGGGTTTAATATCCCCCACACCCCCCAGCCCCGACCCAAAAAACCCCCAAAAGTCACAACCCAAAGACGACCTGGTCATGGGATAGGTCTGTTCCCACTCACAGAGATTTGGAGAGAAATTAGAGACACCCCCAAAACCCAAAATGGGGTTGGACATCCGTTTCCCTGCCCTTTTGCCTCTTTCATGACCCAAAAGGTCTGGGGGCAAATTCCCCACCTTCTCCATTTTTTCTCCGGCGAAAAAGTTGCATTAAACAATGGTTGGGCCTCCATACCAGGATAGGGAGGTCCTGCGATGCCAAAAAAGTCTTGACCCCGAAAGACTGGAAGGGAAACAGCTAAACTAACTCTAAATGAAAATTTTTCACCATTGGAAACCCTACATAGAAGCCTTCATGTTTCAGAAACATTAAGTTTTGGGGCTTCCCCTTTTTGATTCTCTAATGGATCTTGAAGGCGTTGGCGGGATCCCTGGGGGCGTTTACACCTGCCTCAGCCTAGCCGTAATTTTTATGTACGTTTAAATTGATTAACTTCACAGTTCTTGGACGAACCACCCGTGTCTCCGGGGGACAAAATGGGTTTGAGATAAAATTTAAGACACCCTTTTAAAGCTCTAACCGGGCCCCCTGTCCCTGTGGTAGTGATCCCCCCCCCTTTTCCCCCTCACTCCCTCCCCCTTTTTTCCTTTTTTTCCCCCCCCCCCCCCTTTTCCCCCTTTTCTTTTTTGGAGTGTTTGATGGATGTTTGTTTTTCTTGTAGGTCTGTTCGTATACTTTCAATGTTTATAATTTGAAAATTGGTTTCTAGTTTGGACTGTCTGGGGAACTTCGCTCGCCCTTTTAAAGGCGTGCGGCGCTCTACTCTGAAGGCTTACAGCTCGTATCAACAACCGTTGTTATTGCTGCTAATACCTTATTATGTTTACCTCTCATCAAAGTATTGCTCATATTTTGTAGTTAACTTACTGTGAAGTCCTTGAGAAACCGAATAAACATATGTTTAAAAAAAAAAAAAAAATGTCATATAGGGGCCTCTTTTCAAAGTACGGCCAATTTTCTAAGCACAAGGATGAATTAAAACCACTGGTACCATGGAGCCACACAGACCTTTCATCTAATCTGATCATCTGTTCTCTCATTCACAGGTATGACCACTGCAGAACATCTCACCCTCCAGTCTGCTTTATTTCACTCTGTCTAATATCCATTGGTATGATTATGACTTAATACAACTGTACCTTCCTGTCCCCATCCCCTGCTGTGTGTGCTTGTTTTTAAGTTTACCATCTTCACTTCAATTTGCCTCGTATCTCCCCCCCCCCGGCATAATTACCTATGCCAACCCCAACCCACATGTTTGATCCTGGTATGCAGATTGGGTTTTAATTCATTATAAAAGTCCTTGTAGTGGGTCATATCTTGACCTTGGTCATATTGGGGCCTCTTTTCAAAGTACGGCCAATTTTCTAAGTACAAGGATGAATTAAAACCAGAATTTAAACCAGGATTAAACAAGGATTGCTACAGGTACCTGCAACTTCTACTTTTCTTTTCCACTTACGACCCCGCAGCCTGCCACAGTCACTGACCATGCTTTTCCTGTCCTCCATCATCTCAACCTCCATATTCCTAAAATTGATTGCCTATCCCCACTCTCCTCTGCTGGGCAATGAGCTCTTCATCTCCCCCTGCATTTTACCCTCTCATCTGTCTGCTGCCACTAACCTGTATCCCACTATCCATGCCTTCCTCACCAAACAGACCCAACTGACTTACTGCCTATCTTACTCCCACCTATTAACCCTCTCTCTGCTCCTCCTAGCTGCTGGGGTCATATCCCCAAACCCAGGGCCCCCTCAGCACATTCCCACTATTGTATCTCCGGCTGCTAACAGATCTGTTTCTACATACTCCCATAACCCTGCAAACTTAACAATTATTCCTTTGAGCCCTCCTTGTCCTATTTCTCTCTCTGGAGCTCTCTGGAATACACGGTCTATATGCAACAAACTCTCCTACATACATGACCTCTTTATATCACGTAACTTATCATTCCTTGGTCTGACGGAAACCTGGCTGATGCCCTCTGACACAGTCTCCCCTGCTGCGCTCTCCTTTGGTGGTCTCCAACTTACCCATACTCCCCGCCCTGGCAACAAGCATGGCGGAGGTGTTGGCCTTCTCCTGTCAGACACCAGTTCCATTTCCCCCACTCCCTCGCGACCGTCTCTCAACCTCCCCTCCTTTGAGGTGCATTCTGTCCGCATCTACTCTCCCTCCAATCTCCAAGTGGCTGTCATCTACCGACCGCCAGGCCCTGCCACCGCCTTCCTTGACCACTTCGCCTCCTGGCTTCTCCACTTTCTTTCCACTGATATCTCCATTATCATAATGGGTGTCTTTAACCTCCCCATCGACACACCTCACTCTGCTGCCAGCAAACTCCTCTCACTCTCCTCTTCCTTCGGCCTCTCCAATTGGACCTCTGGAGCCACTCATAAAGATGGACACACTCGACCTCGTCTTCACCCGCCTCTGCCCCCTATCTGACTTCTTTAACTCTCCACACCCTATATCTGACCACAACTTACTCACCTTCTCCACCATCTCCACCCCACCTGCTCCTCCTGTCTAACAGCTAGTGCACCCCCGCAGGAACCTACAAAACCGTCAGTCCTAGGTCCCTTACTCTTCTCTGTCTACACTCTTGGTCTGGGTCAGCTCATAGCATCACATGGCTTTCAATACCACCTGTATGCTGATGACACCCAACTCTACATCTCCGGACCAGACATTAACTCTTTACTGTCCAAGATCCCAGATTGTCTGTCGTCCATTTATTCCTTCTCCTCCCGTCTCCTAAAACTTAATGTAGAGAAAACTGAACTCATCATCTTTCCACCGTCCCACTCCATCCCTCCACCTGATCTCTCTATTACAGTCAATGGCTCTACACTCTCACCGGTCCCGCAAGTCCGCTGCCTTGGGATAACCCTTGACTCCGCTTTGTCCTTCAAACCGCACATCCAAACCCTCACCTCTACCTGCCGCCTCCACCTGAAAAATATTTCACGAATCCGCTCATTCCTCAACCCTGACACTACAAAAATGCTGGTCCATGCCCTTGTCATCTCCCGCCTAGACTACTGCAACATCCTTCTCTGTGGCCTCCCATCTAGCACTCTTGCTCCTCTTCAATCCATCCTCAACTCTGCTGCTCATCTGATTCACCTCTCCCCTCGCTACTCCCCTGCCTCTCCCCTCTGCCAATACCTTCACTGGCTACCCATTTTCCAGCGAATTCACTTCAAGTTGCTAACCATGACCTACAAGGCTCTCCATAACCTCTCCCCTCTATACATCTCTGCCTTAATCTCCAGATATCTCCCCTCACGCAATCTACGCTCCTCACAGGACCTTCTTCTCTGCTCTCCTCTTATCAGCTCCTCACACAACCGTCTCCACGACTTCTCCCGTGCTTCCCCCACACTCTGGAACTCACTTCCCCAACACATCAGACTCTCTTCCACTTTCACCAGCTTCAAAAGCAACCTGAAAACCCATCTTTTCAGGATAGCCTATAAACTATAGTACCCCTTCTGTCACTACACCCTCAACAAACATGTCTGCCCCCACCTTCTGTCTCTTTCCCCCTTCCTTGTAGATTGTAAGCCTTCGCGGGCAGGGTTCTCTTTCCCTCTGTGCCAGTTGATTGTCACATACTGTCAGCATTGAACTTGTTCGACTTATGTTATGTCTGTAACCCTCTTTAATGTACAGCGCCCTGGAATCAATGGCCCTCTAAAATAAATAATAATAATAATAATAATAATAATAATAATAATAATAATAATAAAATGTGTCTACTTCTAAGAATGTGGTGTGACATGTCTCCAGAATGGCCTAAATGTTTGGCACATTAAAAAGTGTCATGCCAGAGCTTATCACGCCAAGGTTCTACTAAAGCTTTTTGACGCCAGATAACTGGTGCAGCCCCATTCATACATGTCCTCCATAGTGTTTTTAGCCTTTGTCCATAGGCATCTATTAGGTAAATTAAAGTTTATTGGATTAGAAATAATAGTATGTAAGTTGATTACAAACTGGCTATTGGGTCGTACACAAAGAGTGGTGGTAAAAGATTCTTACTTGCAATGGTCCACGGTTATAAATAGTGTACTCGAAGGCTCAGTACTGGGTCCTCTTTTATTCAATGTAGTTATTAATGATAAAGGGAAGGGTATTAACCCGCTAACGACCGTCCATTTCAGGTCGTTCGTTCAAAAGACGTCGCTGCAGACACTGGGGCTTGTTGTACCCGGCGCCGCAGCAGCACTGAGATGAGGGCTGTACTACACAGCCCTGTTCCCAGTGCAGCCTCTGCAAGCACCGGAGTGTGAGGGAAACCTCTGCTCCCCGGCGCTTAGTGTGGTTAGTGACCACAGCGTAATTAAAGGGCTTTTCCCTGTTCTGTTGGGTGATCAGGACTCCAGTGACCTGACAGAACTACACAGTTAGGTCTGGGGATCTGGAGTAGCCCAAGGGCTGTCTGTGTAAGAAGCCAGAATGTGTGCTGCCCTGATCGCTGCCTGTGTCAAACTGAAGTAGAGTGAAGAAATCAGACCATAACTTTTAGACGCTAACTTAGTATATTTGATCGTGAGCTTTCAAGAGTACTAGCTCTCTTCTTCAGACATGATGTTATAAAAGACTGAAAATTTACAGATCTTTAAAAATAACAAAATGCAATATAATCAGAGACGTTATTTACAACAGGTCAAGAAATAAACAATCTTGAAACTTGTGAGGCGTGACAGGAGAGATCAGTAATTCTTCCTCTTATCTCTTTGCTCTCAGGTGTGATTTGTGCCCACATAGTTCACATATATAGTACATGAAACTAGCATGGATATTTAGTCCATTTTGCAGAGTTTTATATTTTTGCATTAATTTAAATTCCCATTCCTTACTCTCCGTCTGCGTCTTAAAATGTCCCATTGAAAATACAATTTTCAAATCTACAATAGAATGGTTATCCATTATTTCAAAATTTCACTATTTTTGCAGATTTTCAATATTTATCCATTATTCACTGGAATACGATAAATGTTACTAGGTAAATGCAACGTGATTTCAATTCCCCCAGGTCTTCAATTTTTTAGAGATATCCCATATGTGGCCCCAGTGCATTATTTGGCTCATCCATAAGCCCCAGAATAGGAGGAGCACTTACTGGACTCTGGGGTCTCATTTTCAATACGATTTTATTTAGGCGCCATTCCAGGTTTGAGGACACCCTAAGGTACTAAAACTAAATAAACACCCCTAAAAAGACCCCATATTGTAAACTACACCCCTTAAGGAATTTATCCAGGGGTGCAGTGAGTATATAGACCCCACAGGTGATTCACAAATTTTTTTAGCATTAGGCTGTGAAAATTAAAAATTTTTTCCAATAATCTGCAAATTCAGCTTAAAATATTTCATATTTACAAGGAATCCTGGAAAAAAGAACCCCAAAACTTCGTTAAGCAATTTCTTCCAAGTTCGGCAATACCCTATATGTGGGTGTAAACTGCTGTTTGGGCGCATGGCAGGGCGTACAAGGGAGGGAGCGCTATTCCGCTTTTGGAACGCAGATTTTGGTGGGGCCATGTCGCGTTTGCAAAGCCCCCAAAGAAACAGCACAGGTGAAACCTTCCAGAAGTCACCCCATTTTGGATTCAACACCCCTCAGGGATCTCATCTAGGGGTGTACTTTGCATTTTGGGTGCACAGGTGTTCCATAGTTTTTTTTAGCATTAGGCCATGAAAATGGGGGGTAAAAACGCAGTTCGGTCATTGTTTTTTGGGTTTCAATTTTACAGAATTCGCCGTGCAGTGAAAATGACAAGATAATATTACTATGAGGGTCGGTACAATTACAATGATATAGATTTTATATAGTTTTTTCTGTTTTATTACTTTTACACAATAGAAATATTTCTATAAAAAATTGTGTTTTTATGTTGCCCTATTCTAAATGCCATAACTTTTTTATTTTGCTGTGTGCAGAGCTGTGTATGGTCTTGTTTTTGCGGGTTGAGTTTATGTTTTTATTGGTACCATTCTAGGATGCATATGATGCTATGTTCACTTTTAATTAAGGTTTTTGTGAGATGTTTTGAACAAAATACAGCAATCTTGGTAGTGTTTTTTATTTTTATTTTTTATAGCGGTCACTGTATGGTATATTTGACATGCTAGCTTTACTCAGCAGGTCAAAATGATTACAGCGATACCCAATTTGTATATTTTTTTATGTTTTACTGCTTTTATATAATTTAAACACTTTTATTCAACTAGGAAAACATGTTTTTGTATCACCATAGTCTGAGAGCCGTAACTTTTTCATTTTTCTGTGTATGGAGCTTTGTAGGGGCTTGTTTTTTGTGGCATGAGTTGACGTTTTTACTAGTATCATTTTTGTTGGGATAAGGCTTGATCGCTTTTAAATCCATTTTTTGGAAGGCAGGGTGAAGAAAATACTGCAATCCTAGTAGTGTTTTTTATTTTTAACAGCATTCACCATGCAGAATCCGTGATAAGTTAGCTTTACTCTTTGGGTTGATATAATTACAGCGATATCCTGTTTATATATTTTTTTTATGTTGAAGCACTTTAAAAAAAAAAAGTGTTTTTAGTGTGTAAAAGAATATTTATGCATCTCTATTTTCTGAGAGCCATAACTTTTTTTATTTTTTCGTATACAGAGCTGTGTTAGGACTTTTTTTTGTGGGATGAACAGATGTTTTAATTATCACAACTTTGGCGTTTATAAGAGTTTTTGATTGCTTTTTATTTCATTTTATGTGCTGCGGGATGAATAAAAATCTTAATTCTATGATTTTTTTTTTTTTTTTTTTTTTTACGGCGTTCACTGTACAGGTTAATTAATAGAAAATGACAGATTTCTTTTATTTTTTGTGTTTTACTTTTTTCACTTTTTTTTTAACAATTTTTACTTTTTTACAGTTTCTTTACTTTTCCCCATAGGGGATTTCTAACAAGGCAGGTCAGTACACAAGCATTGCTGTTATATACTGGTCGCCATGACAACTGTCAGTCATCATGCCCACAATGCATTGCGGGCATGTTGATGTCACAGACGACCTCGGGAAGAGACTTTCACTTCCTGATGGCATCTGACAGTAGATCGCTGCCACACTGTGCAGCAGCTGTCGGGAGCAGCTCACTCCTCCTGCCTGCGGCTTCATTATTGCAACCATGACAGGTTGCGATAATGAAGCGTTAATCACCCGCGTCCGGAGCTCACTCCGGCCGTGGGTGATGCAGCATGCGTCCAGCGGTAATCTATCGCTGGTCCCATGTCCCGATCGTGCGCCGCTCGCCCGCAAGCCCGCACGATCGCCAGGACCTATGCATACGTCCAGGTGCCTAAACCCCCAAACCACCTGGACGTATGCATACATCCAAGGTCGTTAAGGGGTTAATGGCTGCTGCTTTGTTTATTTGGTTGTCCATCACTTTGGTTTGTATCCCAATTGGAGAAATGTTGTCCTCAGATCCACATATTCACATATCTGCAGCGAATGGGAACTTCAATGGGGTCCAGATGTGTGCCCCATTATGCAAACCTCTTTATACAACATAAATTGGCACCTCACCCTGCCTGCAAAACAGATGCAAGACCTGCAGGCACATCTAAACCACTGATAGTGTACCTGTCCCACAGTCACAACAAGTATACAGAATTTGGGGGACATTTTTCTGCAGGTCTTGCAATGTGGTGTATCTGATTATGTGTGTGCAATGTCCCACCACAGACCTCTATGTGGGGGAAAAAGGGCAGAGACTCAGCTAACACATGAATTCACACAGATTCACCATTAATAACAGCAGAACTGATCTTCCAGTGGCTACACACTTCTCCAGAGATGACCATTCTATTGAAGATGTGAAGATTGTGTTTTTAATGGGACATTTTAAGACGCAGAGGGATAGAAAGGAATGGGAATTTAAATTAATGCAAAAATTTAAAACTCTGCAAAATGGACTAAATATCCATGCTAGTTTCATGCCACAATATGTGTGAACTGTGAGAGCCACAAATCACACCTGAGAGCAAAGAGATAAGAGTAAGAATTACTGATCCCTCCTGTCATGCCTCACAAGTTTCCAGATTGTTTATTTTTTGACCTGTTGTAAATGACTTCTCTTTCTTATTATTTTCATTTTGTTATTTTTAAAGGATTCTAAGTTCCTTTGAAGGTCCATGTCTTTGGTATATGAAAAGTCTGTAAATTTTCAGTTTTTTGTAAAACCCTATGTCGGGAAAGAAAGAGCTTGTACTCTCAAAAGCTCACCATCAAATATACAAAGTTAGCCCCCAAAGGTACCCCCTGATTTCTTCCCCTCTTTACTACTTTCTATGGCTAAAAACGGAAAAACCCCAAAAAACCTTTTATGTTTACGGGTTTTCCAAAAACTGCCCAAAGATTATTATGTTTTGCTTAAAATTGAAAAGGGGCTAATACACTTATGTGTAAACAGGGGAATTTTAAAAAAAAGTAAAAACATAAAAAAGGTGTAGGAAAAAAATAAAAAATAAAAATAAAATATTTAATAAAAAAAAAATTTTTTTTTTTGCATTAAAAAAAAAAAAAAAAAAAAATACGCATATTGGGGTTTTTCCACATAAAATTTAAATAATCTGTATAACTAATCTAACAAGTTATTAAGTGTAAATGTAAAATGGTGAAAAAAAAATTTAAAAAAAAAATTTGGGAAAAAAAATTTTTAAAATTTAAACCCTTAGAAGGGTTAAAACTATTCCACCAAAAAGTACATCTTGTCCTGAATAAAATGAAACCTCATACAACTGCATCATTGAAAAAATAAAAAAGTTACGACTGTTGAAACACAAGGAGGCAAAGTAAAAAAAATTATGCTAAAGTCTTTTAAAGTTTTTTTTTCAGGCATTCGGTTAAGGGTTTTAAATTTAGCAATGTTTCTTTTTTTGCAGATGATCCCCAAACTATGTAGTGAAGTCCCAATGTTGGAAGATGTCCTTCCATTGCAAAGGCGCCCGGGGACAAACGATTTGTTTGGGTATCCATTTGGGGCAAATGAGATTAAATTTTTGAAAAGGGGAAAAATTTTCTGCATCTGGGTTTATTAAAATCTGCAGGAAATCTTTGGTCCTGGGGACGGGTTTATTTATAGATCTTTACAGAATAGCAGCAATGCCCAATCAACTGCCTCAAAGGGCCCGGGGCCAGGGAAATTTTGGTGTGCTTTAAACCCAAAAAAGGGAAACCCTGGACGAAAAAAAACTCATAAAAGTCCAGGGTCCCAAAGGGGGGCTTTGAAGGGGGATCGTTCAGCCCGCGCTGTTTAACCCTTCGGGATCCCGGGGCAAAGATGGTTTGCGGCGTCTAAATGAATGAAAAAAACGGTGCCGCGAAAGATCTTTTGGGGGATCGGCATCGCCGCAGCATCCCCCTGCAGGGGACCCCGACCCCAAAAATTTGGCCCCCCCCGGGGGGCCCTGTGAACGCCCCTGTCATGCCTTTTTCCATGGTTTGCCCACTTCCGCCCGTAGACAGGAAGGGGGGAAAAAACCGCCTTTTAGGTACATTTCTAATGCATTGCCCTATGAAAATGCTTAGACTGAAAAAAAACCGCATCGCGCCACCTATTGGTCAAGAAACCCTAGGTGGGACTCAATTTTTACAGTAAAAAAAAAAAAAAGAAAAAATTTTTAATTAGTAAAAAAAAAAATATTAAAAGTTCAAATCACCCCATTTTCCCCCCATTTTAAAAAAAAAAATAAAATAATAAAAAAAAAATTACACTTTTTGGGTATTGCCGCGTTCGAAAAAAGTCTGATCTATAAAAATATAACTTTCTTTTTATCCCGTACGTGAACAAGTAGAAGAAAAAAATTTCCCAAAAAAAAAAATTTGGTTTTTTGGTAAATTTTACTTTCATTTAAAAATGGAAAAAAAAAAGGGGATAATAAAAGTTGCTTGCATTACTAAACTGCTAGCGAAAAAAAAGGGTACATTCAGCCCAAAAAATTCACCCTCTGACGTCCATAGGTTTTTGCACAAAAAAGTTTTTGGTCCCCAACAAAATAAAAAAAAAGTTTGGAATTATTTTAGGGATCCCAAAACATAACGGAAACCCTATGTCAGGGCAAAAGCTGTGTTTCAGGCTTAGGGATTGCAGGTTTGCAGCAGCTGATGCACGATCCCACCCTGATACACATGTGCTGACATTTTCGTGAGTAAAAGGGGCCCACCCCACCCCTGACAGGGGCGAGTTGACCAGCCCAAAATGGGGGACCGAGCCAATCAGCTGCGGGGCGGTATCCAGGAATCCCATTTAAACCCCCTAAAGGCTGAGTGCTGCGCCTGTGATTTTTCCTGGCAAACCCCCCGTGTTTTTGTTCAGTTTTTTGTGTTTTGCTCTATTGTTTTCCCTGCCCTGGGGCTTGTTTTCCTGACCCCGGTTGCCCTCCTGATTTTGTCCCTTCACCCCCCTTTTGGGCTTTTGGACTCGGTTGTTTACGTTTATCCCTCTGGTTGGATTTGTGGTTTTGGGCTTTTATTTGTATTTTACTCGGACTGTCGGGTATTTTTTCCTTCTGACAGCCCCAGCATTTTTGACAGGCGGGGAAACCTGTCGCCCAGTTGCGTTGGCCGATAGGGCAGCACATAAAGTAGGCGGGGCGGGGGCGGGGGTTCCAGTTAGGGCTAAATGCACCTCCCTTGACGTGACTTTATTAAAGGCCAAAACCTTTCTGATCTCATCACTAGGGAAACCCCCATAAACAATTTGGGTAGAGCAGATGGCGGTCCCTTACCCAGCTTGTCCAGAACTGGGTTTTAGGGGAAAAAACCCAACAGGAGGGTTACCCGGGTTTCAGAGGGTCCCGCATTACCTTCCCCCCCTGTGGAAAAACCCTTTCCATTTTCCCTGACGGTTCGCGGGGAACAGGAAGGCCTTTTGGAAATTTAGAGAGGGTTGTCCCCCTTTGAAAATTTTAGGTTTCCCCCCACTTCCCTCAGGGAATAAAGGGTAAAAAAAAAAAGGGGGGGAAATTTTTTATGTCCTTATCCCAGGGTCCCCCCCAGGAGTGGGCTTTTTCGTTCCCGCATGACTAAACCTGAACTGTTTTCTTTTGGACGGGTTTCTTTGCCGTTTTTGGGTTTTTACTCTTTAATGCCCAGATGGGGAAAGGGCTGGGCCCGGGGCCTTCAGCTGCCAACCTTGAGGCGGGGTTTGGGGAAGATTTGTGGGGGAAGTTTTCTAGAATTTGTGGGTGGTGCATTCCGTCTGGGTGGAAGCGACGCACTCCAGATCCCCATTTTTTTGGGTTTTGGGGTTTAGCGACCATGTAAAGGTTTTTAAATTGGGGGCCCTTACCCTACCCCTGGTACTTTGGGGTTTTGAGGCCTTTGGAAAATACCCGTTGGGTCTGAAACAGACGTTTTAGGGAAAAGAGGGCCCAAAAAAAGGGTTTCCCCTCCGGGTGGTCCACCCCTTGGTCCCCCCAAAAACCCCGGTGTTTCCGTTTTAAACCCCAGAGGAGCCCAGGCAAGGGGGGGGCCTTTTTTGTCATTGCGGTAGTGCCCCGTAGGATTTACCGCGCATCCAGGGGTTGGGGCTTTCCCTGGGGGGAAAAGATGGGACTCAGAATTTGCGAATGCTCCAAAGGGGAAGACCAGATTGGAAAAAATCCAACCCCCAGGTGGCCCGCAGGAGCAATAACCTGGGCCCGAGCAGGTTTTTCCCCTATTGTATTAATAAGTTGCTGCTACCAGTTAAGCTTTAATACTTGTCGCTGTCCGGGGGTGGGAGTGCGTTTGTGGATTCTGGATCAGCTTCTAATTTTGTTGATGGGGTCTTTCGCCAAAAGTCTGGGCCTACCTTTGGAAAACCCCTATCTGACTCGCTGCGGGGTGTGGCTATTGACCCCCAAATCCACTTGCCCCGGGGGCAATCCAATATTGTACCCCCGAGCTGGAGATGGTGGTCGGATCCCCTCATATTGAAAAGTGTATTTTTTCGTCAAAGGAGGGGGTGCCCGCTGTTGTGGGGTTTTTTGGGTGCCCTGGCTTCAGAAATAAAAATCCAGTGTTTGGGGCTGAAATTAAGGGAAATTAGTCCCGGGGGGGGACAGCGGTATTTTGACAAGTGTCTCCTTTTGATTGCTGGGCAATTTCTGTTTTGCCCGCTAATGTTCTTTTCTGGAAGCAGCTGGGGCCCAGCGTTTAGGTTTGCGGGTTTTTTTGTGAATTTTGCGCGGGGGCTAAAAGGGTTCCCCAGAACTGTCCTCCTGGTGAACTATTTCCCTCCAACCCGTTTCCTGAACGTCCATATGAGGTTCAGGGATGGCTTTAAAACCCCGGGGGCTTATCAGTGGTTTTAAACCCCTTTCTCTCCCTATACATTAGTGTCCCTTGCACTTTGTAAGGGTTTTTTTCGGGGCCGGGGACTCCGCCCTTTTTAGGGGGCCCCCTTTCCAGTTCGCATAGAGGGGGAGTTTTGGGAAAATGAAGGGACCCGTATTTTGTTTTAAAAATTTGCGTAAAAGGGCCCCAAAGGGCACTGCAGTTTTCCCGGTCCATTGGAAGGGGGGGATGGTCCCGAGGGGAGAAACATGGGTTCCGGCGAAAGCTATCCTTGCTTTACCGCCAAGGTAATGGGAATTTTCCCTGAGTCTCACCCCGACAAACCCAGACCCCCGGGGGAAAAGGGGCGGTGGCCCTCCAAAAAATGGGGGGGGTACTTCGGGCTAAAACTGGGGTCAGGTCTAGGGATCTGAAAGGGTGCCCCGCAAACTGATGCAAGATCCCACCCTGATACACATGTTTCTGACGTTCTGTGGGGCTGGACGGGGCCCCGCCCTCCTGAACAGGGGGCGGTTGGCCCCCAGAAATGGGGAGGGCCCCCTGGGGCCGTGCCCCCCTCGGCTGCAGGGGGGCGGTTTTCCAGAAACCCAAAATTTTAAATCCCTGAAGGTGGTTTCTGCACCTGTGGGGTTTTTCCCCGGCTAAACCCGGGGTTTTTTTGCTAGTTATTGTGGTTTTGCTTATCCCGTGTACCCGACCTCGGGTTGTTCTCCTGAACCCGGCTTGTCTCCTGATTTTGTGCTTCACTTTCCCTTTGGCTTTTGACCCCGGGGGGTTTTTTTTCCCTTTATTTTCCCCCTGGTTCGGATTTTTGGGTTTGGCGTTCCTATTTGATATTTCCGGACTGTTGACTATTTTTTCCTTTGACGGCCCCCAGCACTTTGCAACGCAGGGGCTGTCAACCCCGTTGCCGTCTGCCCTTTGGGCCCGTTTAAAGTAGGCAGGGGCAGTGGGCTGGGTTCCCGTAGGGCTAAATACACCTCCCCTTTCAGGAACCCCACATGTTTGGTTAAAAGGGCCCGGGGGTGTATCCCCCTGGGAGAATTTCAGATAACACATTATATTTACCGAAGATTAAAAAGCGTTAAAAGGGAAAAACACCCAAAAATGGGAAAATAACCCCTTTTTTTTTTTTCAATTTGTCCCCCCTTGGGAAATTTTTTTCGGGGTTTTCCCAGTATATTCTATAGTACAGGGAAAAACACTTTTTTAGAAGTACATTTTTGTCCCGCGAAATAAAAAAACCCCCATTGTCATATAGGTGGGAAATAAAAAAATTAAAGGCTTTTGCGAAAGGGGAAGGGGAAAAAAAGAAAGTGTCAACAATAAAAAAGCCGGGTCCCTTAAAGGGGGTTAAAAAAGGCAAGGGGCTCACGGGACGGGGAATTTTAATATTACCGTACATAAAAGAAATTTGGTGCGCTTAAATTGGAATATGCTGTTCCCGTTTCTGGGTTTTTGGGGCAGAAAACTCAAAAAAAGAGTGTTATATTGCAAACTTTGTAGGGCAGTTCCAAAACCAAACGTTAAAAATTAAAAAATTTTCCCCGCAATCACATTGTCCCGGGAGTTTTGTCTTTATGCCGTTCTTTTAAAACAAATAAACCCCCCCATATACGGAAAAAAAATTTCCCAAAGGAAAATTTCCATATATGTTGCCCTTATTTTAAAGTTCACAGGGCTTAAAAGGGGTTTTTATCCCCCCCTCGTTTTTCCCGCGCCAAAGTGTGCAAAAAAAGGGGCAATACGCCCCAGTCATTACGGAAAACCATTGTTTTTCATAGAGAACTTTTGGTTTAAAACGACTCCCCTCCCAAACTCCCACAAAAAACGGCGACGGGAAGAAGTGACATGTCAATTATTCAGGGAAATATATGCCCGGAAAAATTAAAGGGTTTTAGGGGAAGGGCCCCAAACCCCCCCCCCCGCTCCCGAGCAAAAGGCTAATTGCGGCCGAAATACATCCCAGCAATTACACCGTGTGTACATAGCCTTAGTGTATGACTTTGACAGAGCTGAATTAGGACTTATAGACAGCAAGGGGTTTAATAAACCCCTTTGACAAAATTTTTACATGTTTACAAACCAAGATTTTCTCTGAACAAAAAAAAAAAATGCCTCTTGTACTGCAACAGACTGTGGAAGAAATTTACTTACACTGACTAGGAGGGTTTTGAAGCAAAAAGGGTTGAAAATTTCATTTATGTGAAAAAGTTTCAACATCTGTTTTTGGGCCCTTTTGTGCTTCACAATAAACAATAGAACAAAAACCCTCCCAAAAATTTTTTCTGCTATAATTTATACCAGTTTATGTTTACATTTCATCTAAAATATAGTGAATCTGTCAGGTCCCAAAATTAGCTTTTACCATCAAAAACTGCAGAGGTCATCACCAATATACTACTCTCATTTGACCTTCAAACATGTCTCCTTTTTATTTTACTGGGGAATTAGTAAACATACAAATTACAAATAGTAAAAGTAAACATCAATAAACAATATAACAAAAATACAAGAAGTTACAAGTATTTGATTAAAAAACCCGATGTTTTCACTGTAGCATCTCGGCCTATAAAAAACATAGTGGTAATTTTCCAATTTTAACAAGTATATTTTTTGTAAATAAAGGAAAATTTTTTCCAAAAAGATCCTATACAGACATCACAGATTAAACCCCCCTTCTAAGAAGTTACGGTTTTTACATTAAATTTTTAAAAATTTTTTTGTATGCATTATGTTTGTACTGTGACAACTCTGGAGGGAACTTTCCAATATTGTGAAAACAAAAAGCAATTTTCCCTGTCCTGCAGAAATTGCTGCAAGAGGAAGTCATTGTGGATATGTACCCCATTATAACTTTTACTATTGGGCTATGTGGTTACCTATTTTGTTGCTGCCAGAAAATCTGTAGAATTTTCAGTATTAAGGGAAACAAAATTATACGAGTGTCTTTACATTGGGCCCCCTCAA
Organism: Phyllomedusa bahiana; assembly: GCA_025379985.1. NCBI lineage: Eukaryota > Metazoa > Chordata > Amphibia > Anura > Hylidae > Phyllomedusa > Phyllomedusa bahiana. The sequence continues at coordinate 46,793 of JAODAL010001120.1, read as the reverse complement.
AATTTTTTTTCTATTTTATTGTTGTTTTTTAGCCAGCAAGTTTTTTATTAGCTTTTTTTAAGGTTTTACAACAATAAATTTGGGTTTTTTGTTCCTTTGGGGAACTTTTTTTAAACAAAGATAAACCATCAATATTTGTCCTTCTATCCTTTGCACCAAATCAGTGGTATTATTACTTCAGGATTGTCACTTTGTCACAATAATTGCCACTGTGTGTTCCAGGCTGATACATACATAAATGCTCTTGGGCACTGAAATTACTTAGCTATGGCCCTATATAGAAAATATACAGTATTTTAACAGCTTTTTGACATAGTGGATTATACATGGAAAAATCTGTCTAGAATCTATGTAAACACTTCTAAATTTTCCAGGATTGTAAGAAAATTGTCTAGAAGGCATAAATATTATAAAATAGAGAAATAACCTTTACTATTTTCATAAACCCCTCTGCGCCCACGCCACTGTTTCCTGACAGTTGTGCAGTGATAACATCAAGTATATCATTCATGTGGCACTGCAGCCAATGCTTTTACTAGGGGGTGATGCGACATGCAAACAACAATGTCATGTGAATTTTAAGATGTCATGCAAAGCACGGGATCATAAAAACAAAAGACAAAAGGCGACATTATAAGGGGGTCAGTTTTAATGTTCTACATTAAATCGCAAAAGCTATTATCCGCCAATTTCCCGATGAGGTGGGGGGTGAACAAACATTTTGTGCTGTGCACCTGGTCCAACACTTTGTAATGCGCCAAACATGTGGGGGTGTTCTGGGGGCTGTCTAGGGGCGTGTCACACCACCCATACTTAAAAACCCTTTTTATGAATGTGGTTTTTGGCAAAACGGGAACGGGAAACCCAAATTAAAATGTGGTCTCCCTACCAGGGTAGTTTATTTGAAACACTATTGGGGACAAAATGTCCCTTATTTCTCATTTTATACCAGTAAAATAATAAAAAGTAATTTATAAAAATTATCAAACTAAATAAAATTAAAATTTGTCAAATTTTAATTTTTTCCCGCGCTCTATTTTTTTCATGTTCCTTTATCTCTCCCCACCTTCCCAGAACTTTTTTATTTTTTCATCAACATAGACATATGAGGGCTTTTATTTTGCAAGACAAGATTTACTTTCTAATGATATATCAAGTAGGGCAAAATGTGAAAAAAATGTACTTGCACCTTGTTTACGGGAGTTGTGCTTTTACGGTGTTCAATCTTCAGTAAAAACTATGGGCAACATGTATGATTTTTGAAGCTTAGACGTCAATTTTTATGTGCAAAATAATAGTGTAGAATGTGCCTCAATCTATGAGCATTCTATCATGGAAACGACCATTTTGAAAGTGGTTTACCTGTTCCAGCAGTAATGTGCTTGGATTTGCCGAAGCTATAAATGTGTAGCTTCGTACAGTTCCAGTGCGACACACTTCCCAGCATCCCCCCCCATCTCAGGGCCCTTAAAAAAGTGCCCGGGGTGCTTTGAATCTCTTTATATTGGATTCCTGTTAAAAATACAGCAAACGGGGCTGCGCTAGATCTCAGACGGAAAACGCCAACTCTGGTGCACCCCATTCTACAGTTCCCCCCATTATTATCTGTATTCTACAGGTTTTGGGAATCCGGAAAACCCAAAAATGTCTTTTGGTATTTTAAAAGAAATCCCAAACTTTTCTATTTTTGAAAAGTTGCCACGGCACCCCTTTTCGCGACCCTAACCTTTTTTTTACAAAAACCCCGGACTTGAGTGAGAGTGCATTTTTTGTGGGCTGAATGTCATGATCATGCCAGAAAGAACCCCAGCGTTGAGTTCTGGTCGCCGGGCCCGGGCGTTGCGACGTAACCGTGGTTTTTGACATAGTGCTACATTTGTTTTCACTAGTGGAACGGGTTTTCTTCCCCCGCTACTTTATTTATTCCGGCCGACCCCGGGCCAGAAACGTCCACACCCACGGTTAACCTGGCCCTTGCTCCTGGGGATTACAGCTCTACCTTCCATCTGGTCTCTGTTTCTTCCTCTTTGCCTTTGTCCTTTTCTCCGGAAGGGATTAAGGGTTCTTCGTCTCTTCTCCTTTCCTTTATATTGGTTTGGGTTTTTGCCTAAAACTCGCCCCTTTTTTCTGTGCCCCCCTGGTTATCTTACTCTGTTTTTTCACGTTTATTCTTCGCCTTTTGACTTTTACCCCTTTTTCCCATAGTTACCGACTTGGGTCTTGACCATCCCTTATTGTGTTTTGTATTGTTTGTCCGTCTGTGTTTCCACCTATTCAGTATAGTTTCATCCCCTGGTTGGGGCCGACCTATTAAGGAGTCGGGCAACCCAAAAGGCAGGGACAGGGGTTGGGATCAGTGTCAGGGCCTCACGCTGTCTGTGTCTGTTCGTGCGCCCCTGACGGATCCCTTACACTGAAGCTTACTTTTTATCGGTGCCAGTTTGGAATACATGCAACTTTTTTGATTAAATTTATTCCAGAAATTATTAGTGGAAGTGAAATGACCAAAAAAAAACCCGCGATTTTGGCGTTTGGATTTTTTTTTCTTCTACGGTTTTCAGCGTATGGGATAATTTATGTTATATTTTAATAGATCAGACATTATTGGATGAGGCGATATAAAATGTGTGTATTTTTTTTTTTTAAATGTATTTGTAAAATGGCAAAAGGGGGGTGATTTGGACTTTTGGTATTTTTTTACACACTTTAAAACATTTTTTTACCTCAACTTTGAGTCCCCCTAGGGTATTTCACCACAAGGAGACACAATCGTTTATACAGCCCAATGCATTGTAACACAATTAGAGATGGGCGAATTTCTCAAAAATTTGATTCGGTGACTTCGCCGAATTTTCCGACCAAATTTGTTTCGGTCCGAATTGCTTCGGGAGGAATCGCGTTAAAAAACAGCTATTTCCAGGCTGCACAGAGCCTGCAGGGTGCTGTAGAACGTTGTGTCATGCTTAAATATGCAGAGGGAGCTTGGTTTGGTCTTCATACAATGTTGTGTTTTAGTATGACACGCATATGACTGCCGCCGCTCTTAGAATCGCTTCACTATAAAATTCCCTGGGCAATTAAGAGGGCAAAACTGACCAAAAAACTGAAGCGGGAATGTAGTCTGATAAAGTCATGGCAGCGACATCTGGAAAAAAAAAGCTGAGGGCTCAGGTGGCAACATCAGTGACAGAGTGTGGAGGTGACAGCGGCAACCACAGCAGCATGAGGTCAGAGAGTGGCACAATGAAAGAGTGTGGAGGTCACGGCAGCAGCCACAGCAGCAGCATGAGGTCAGGCAGTGGCACAATGACATTCTGGAGGTGGCAATACAGTAGTAGGCCACAAAGTGGCACAATGACAGAGAGTAGAGGTGACGGCAGCAGCAGCATGAGGTCAGAGAGTGGCACAATGACACAGTGTGGAGTTGACGGCATCAACAGCAGCAGCAGCCTAAGGTCACAGAGTGGCACAATGACAGAGTGTGGAGGTCACTGCAGCAGCCACAGCAGCAGCATGAGGTCAGAGAGTGGCACAATGACACAGTGTGAAGCTCACGGCATCAGCACAGCAGCAGCCTGAGGTCAGAGAGTGGCACAATGACACAGTGTGGATGTCACGGCACCAGTAACAGCAGCAGCAGCATGAGGTCATAGAGTGGCACAATGAGAGAGTGTGGAGGTGGGTGGCAATACCAGTCCCTGGTAAAGATGGTGGTAGCAGATGGAGAAACTGGCACCTGATGTGTGGCATCAGGCGGGTGGCGGCATCAGAATAGTGGCTGAGGCAGGTAGTTTGAATCCAGACTCATTTCTCACAGTTTGGGTGAGGCGTCATGGCTGATGTAGTCATTTCCCGTGGACAAGCGGGTTCTCCTTGGGGTAACGATGGCCCTCGCCACACTGAACACCCGCTCTGATGCCACATTACTGGCGAGCAGGACAGCATCTCCACTGCAAACTCGGCAAGTTGCGGCCACACATCCAGTTTGGCTGCCCAGCAGTCCAGCGGACCTTCTAACTGGGGTGGCAGAGTGTATCTGGACCGAGAGATGATAGCAAAGAGAAACAACTCCCTTCTGCAGAGGTGGTGGAGCCTTGACTGGCTGCAATGGCATGCGTGTCACTGGGCGCTGCTGCTGCTGTTGCTGCGGCGGCTGGATGGACCACCACATCTGAGCCACGTTTCTCCCAGGCCACCGGATGGTGACGCTGCATGTGTTGACGCAGGGTCGTGGTGCCAACGTTAGCTCCCTGGCCACACTTCACTTTCTGCCAGCAGATTCTACATATACTCATATTCGGCTCCTCTGCTGTCTTACCAAAGAACTGCCACACCGCCGAGTAGCTGAATTTACCGCCAACGCTCTGCACTGAGTGACTACTACCGCTGCTGCCTCGCTGAGCCCCTGTGCCGCTACTTTCTTGGACCTGCGAAGCGGGTTTTCTACCCCGTGGCCGCTTGGCTCCTGACCTCACACTGCTGCTACCCTGCTGACTCACGGCAACACAACCCACTTGCTGGCTGCGCCGCTGCTTGTCGCGCAAGTTGGCGCCCTCTTTTCCTGACGATGATGAAGCCCTTGCTTCACCCGGCTCCCAAGTGCGGTCGGCTACATCATCATCGATTTGTGTTTCATCGTCACTGCTGTCCTCATCACCGGTCTTGGTATGCCGAGGCTGACCCCTCACAACATGACCTCCAATGCCACTCTCCACATCTATACTTTTGCCGCATACTGCAAGAATCGGGGGATTTTGGGCCCCCATTTCTTTCGCTTCCCAAGTGGGGCCCCTAAACTGTCCCCCTCATGCTCCCCTACAAGTTTTTCACACTGGGCCCCCCTTTTCCGGGAAAATTTTACCAGGGGCGACCCAGGAAAATTCAAAAACCCCCACATTTTTAAAAGGGGGGGCCCAAAAAATTACATCTTCTTTTTTGGCCCCACCAAGATCCCAAAACTGCTATCACAAAACATTGCACCCCCTGCATTTGGGGCCACCCAGGCATTATCGGGTATATGATGTCCCGTCTGGGGGCGGTTCATCCATTTTTCATTAAACCTTTCCCCTATTTATGAAACAGGGCCCAAACCATTGAAAAACTGGCACTTTTTAAACCGTAGGGTTTCCCCCTTTACCCCCGAATAGTTTGGTAAGCTCTAAAGAGCGGGGCCCTCACAATTGTGCTCATTTGTAAGTACTTTTAATGGGGTAAGGGACTGTATTTTTACCCTTGAATTTGAAAAAGTGTGGGGAATATTTTGGTGCTATAGAAATAAAATTATTATTTTTTAAAGATTTTTTTTTATAGGGGCCCAAACCCCAGACCCTTTAGTAGACCCCTCGGGCTGGGGGGAACCAAAATGGGACAAAAGGGGGTTGGGGGACATGGGGGCCACTGAACTGCTCCCGGGGCCCAAGCCAACAAGGGTTGTGTCTGATTTTCCCCCCACCGACTTTTTGGCGGGGTTGGCAGATTCCCCTGGGAGGAAGTGGATGCCCTAGTAAAACCAATCAAAAAACATTGGGTTTGCTGAACAACACACGGCCCCCTAGATGAACAGCGAAAGTTTTTGGCCTCACCGAGTGACCCCTCCCGCACGCCCCCCTTTGTTTTGGCGCGACGGGGGCCTACTCCAGGAAATTTTTTGGGGCCACTCCCCACTCACGGGTGAAGAGCCCCCAACCTCTTTTGTCTGAACTTTAACGGTTTGTTTTTAAAATTTTACAAAAACTGTTTTATGAAAAATATTTTATTTTGATAAATACAAAACCCTGTTTTGACCCCAAATGAACCCACTAAAAAGGCTTGGGTACCCTTGAATAAAAATTTGGCCCCAAACAAATGGGCGGGAAAAAAATTTATTGGGTATTCCCTTTTTAAAAAAAAACACTTTTTATTTTACTGAATAAAAAAGACAAAAGGTTTTTTAACCTTCGGATTTTAATTTTGCTACACCAAAAAATTTCTTCTCGGGGCGGTAAAAAAAGAAACCTTCTTTTACAAAGGGTAAAAACTGCAGAAAAAATTTTTTTTAAAAAACCCCGTGAATGAAAATTTTTGCGCAAAATAAATAGCTGCCAAACAATTACCAGCTGTGTAGTTTTTTTAAAACGCCCGGGGTTTTTTTTAGGGAAAAAACAACAAAAAATTGAAATTTAAACCCTTCGGATATGTTATGTACAGCCAAAATTTCTTCTTTGGGGGGTTTAAAAAAAAACTTTTCTTTTATTTATCAACTCCCGGGAAAAAAAAAAACTTAGTTAACCTTGGATGAAAAATTGCGAAAAAGAAATTTCCCTTCCCAAAAATTTAAACCAAAACCTTTTGGAGTTGAAAAACACCGGGGGATTTTTAATGGAACACAAAAACAGAAAAATTTGAAATTTAAACCCTTTCAAATTAATTTCTACCCCAAAAATTTCTTCTTTGGGGGTTTAAAAAAAACAACTTTTTTTACAAGTCCAACTGCAGAAAAATCCCTTATTATTCCCCTTTGGGTTTGGAAAGGGTTGGCCAAAAAAAAATAGGGTGCCAAAAATTTCCCAGTTTTGGGTAAGTTTTTTTAAAAAAAGGGCGTGTTTTTTTAAGGAAAACACAACAACAAAAAAATTTGTAATTAACCTTCGGATATGAATTATGCTTACAGTCAAAATTTCTTTTTTGGGGGTAAAAAAGAATGTTTTCTTTTACAATTTACAACGCAAAAAAATAATTATTTAAACCCCTTTTGGATGTAAATTGCACAAAAAATATGCCCCCAAAAATTTTCCCCCGTTTTTTTAGCATTTAAAAACCCCGGGGTGTATTTTAGGGAACAAAAAAAACAAAAAACTTGAAATTTAAACCCTTCGGTTTAGGGAATTATGCTACAGCCAAAATTTCCCTTCCCTTTGGCGGGGGAAAAAAACGTTTTTTTTACTAAGTAAAACCCTTAAAGAAAAAAAATTTATTTAAACCCCTTTGGATGTAAGTTGGCAAAAGAAATACCTCAAAAATTTAAACCGGGCTTTGTGGGCTTTTTTTAAAAGGGCGTGTTTTTTTAGGGAACCCCAACAACAAAAAAACTTGTAATTAACCTTGGATATAATTATGCTACACCAAAAATTTTTCTTTTTTGGGCGGTGAAAAAGAACATTTTTTACTAAGTACAACTGCAAAAAATAAAATTTAAGTTAACCTTGGATGAAAAATTGCAAAAACCAATTTTGCTGCCAAAAAATTTTCCAGGAAAAGAAAGGGGGATGACACCACGGGAGTAAAATAAAACCCAAAAATTTTTAATTAAAAAATTTGCAAAAAAAAAAGGCCTTTAAAGAACCAGGGACATACAACGGGTGCATGGCCCAAAAAGAGATCAAGGGGGGGATTTGGCTGAGCTTTTTCGGGCCAACGGGGCCCTTAGTTTTTGGCTGAAACCCTACTTTTTTGCTGCTCCCCTCTTTAGTGTGCGTTTACTAAACAAATTTGACAGAATAAAAAATTAATGAAAAACACCTGAAAAACATTACCCCAACACGGCTTCTCCAGAGCTTTGTAAGCGAACGCTCCCGGGAAGCCGAAACGAAATTTAATATAAAATTTGGGGTTCCCAAAATTTCCCGGGAAAAGTGACAAATAGCGATACGGAAGTGTAGTTATGGGGAAAAACCCGGGAAAAAGCAAACCCTTTAAAGGGCAGTGTGATGCTTTTTTCCCAAATGCCGGAAATGACATATGGCAGCACAAAGGTGCATCTAAGCGTTGCAAATGGAGAAGCCCCAAAGCCTTTTACTAAAAAACTGAAAAGTGGGAACCACTGGGAAATTTAAAAAGGCAGCCCGAAAATATAATTCTTACATATGAATTTAATTATGATAGTAAAAAAATTATAAATTACCCGAAAAGGACAGTGTTTTAAAAGATGAAACCATACACCCCTAAAATTTGACAATAAAATTTTCCCTTAAAACTAAAAAAATTAACCCAAATAGTTTGAAAGTGCAAATTTTAAGAAATACGTAAAGTTAATAAAGGGAAAATTTTAAAAAATAAAACAGATATCTTGCGTAGTTTTAAACCCCCAGGGGAAAAAAATGCTATTAAAAAGGGCGAAATCCAAAAAGCCTCCCTGTCTCTTACTTGTTTTTCCCCAAACCCCCCCTCGAAAGGGTTTTGCCGTATTTTTTCTAGGCAAACTCCCCTGTAACCCTTTTTTTGAATCCCATGTACCTCAAAAAATTTTGGGCGCAACATTGGATTTTTTTGCGTCTTTTAAAATATTAAAGATGCTTTTAGACTAAAGAAAACGAGCCCTTGGGAGTCCCCTGAGGAACCCCCGCCAACATAAAATTTAGTTTACATAGGGTGCAGGCAAAAAAATATATGACATGAGTGAGTTACAATTATGTAATTTTTTATTCAAACGGCGGGAGGAGTCGGGAAAATTACAAAAAATCCGGGAGGGGGGATACAAATTTTCAATGTTTTTGGGGGTGAGAGCCCAAAATCAAAAAAATCCCCTTATGTCGAAAACCAAGTGGGTTTATTGCCTCTATCATGTAAAGGGCTGGGTGTCCCGGGAAGCTTTTGCGTTTTTACATGTCGGGAAAAAGAACGCCCCTTTTTGGGGATTTTTTATCAGGTGTTTTTCATTTTTTTTATTACTGTCACTTTGATTATAGTACTAACGAAAAACTATAAAGGGGGCACCCACAACAGTAGGGTGCGGGCTTAACAAAGGGGGCCCGGGTTGGCCCGAAACGCCCCGGGCCAGTAACCCCCTGATCTTTTTTGCCCCTGAAACACGTTGTATGTCGTGGTTACTTTATGGTTTTTTTATTTGCTATTTCAAAAAAAATTTTTGGAAATTTTTTTTTAAATCCTGCGGGGTCCCTCTTCCACTGCTTTTTCCCGGGGGGAATCCTTTTGGGTTTTGGGGTCTTTAAAACCGCGGACCAAAGCACAGCATTCCCACATGTCAAAGGACAATATTATAAAGGGTGGCTGCCTTTTCTTTTTTTGCTGGGGACTTTCTGTTTTCATGTCCCGGCTTCCCCCCTTTTTGCCACTGTCATCCCAAAAAGCTTTTGCATCATAGGCTATTATTACATCTAAACGAAGCAAAAACCAGTAAGTTTTTGTTGCTTTCCCCCGCATTTTTAATGGCCCACGCCGGGGGCAAGATGAAAAAAGCTGCAGCGGTTTTTCAGAAAAGAAATATTTTTGATAAAGGGGTGTGGACTTTTGCAATGTCCTCAAATCTTAAAAAAAATTATTAACAAAAAATTTGCGAAATTTGGGTGGAATTTTATACCCTGCGAATTTTTTGAAACAAAATATGATACCCAGGGGATTTCAATTGAAAAAAAACCCAAAAATTTACCTATAAACTTTGTCCAGAAAGGGAAACCAAAAATGAAAACCCTGCTCAATAAAAAATTAGGGAAGCTTATCACACAATGTGTGACGGGAAATTTGGAAAAAATTTTCCCAGGGATTTTAAATTTATGGAGTCGGTTTATTCAACCCTTCAAAGAACCCCCACATTTAAATCAAGCCCAAAACAAAAAGGGATGTCAATGATTATAAAAAAGTCAAGTCAATAAAAGGGGCAGGAGATTTTCTGACAATAAACCCCCCAATTCCATCCAAAAATCAAGGGAGAAAAAAATGGGGGGGGGGGAAAAACCCCCAATGGGAAAAATTAGTTTCAACCCCTGGTTTCCATCTCACAAAAAAAGAGGGAGGGAAAATAACATAATGGGAGGGAGTCGGCAGAAATTTACTAGAATGTCTCCCCATAAACTCCCTATTAAAAAACAACCCAAAATTCCTTCGCATGAAATCTAAAAAAAAAGGGACTGGGAAATTTGGTTAAAACGCCAAAAAGGGAAAAGGGAAAAAAGAGAAAAAAAAAATAAAGGGGGGAACAAAAAAATTTTTTTTGGCCCCCGGATTGGGGACATTGACGTTCTCAATTTATCAACGGGTTAAAATTACCCCAAGCACAAGAAAAATTTTAAAACCTGGGTCTAAATTTTGGGGGCCCTGGAAAAAAAACTTTAAATTTTTTCCCTCCCCCCTCAAGGAAAATTTTTAATTCGTTTTTTGGGCCTTAAATCAACTCTCCCCGCCGACCCTTTTGGAATTTAAGTAATACCCAAAAAGGGCAGTAAAAAAAAATCGGGGTTAAAAAATAAATAAAGAAAATTTTACATTCAGGGGAGAAATTTGCCCCATTGTCCCTTGAAGTTTTGGGCCCCAGGTTTTCGGGTAAAAAGGGCCCAAGATAGATTTTCCCCATGTTAGGGAAATCAAAAATTGTAATAAGGAATTTTCCCAAAAATTCAAAAAACTCCCATTTTGGATCGTTTCCAATTTCCGTAAGCGTGACCTTAAAAAAATATTCCCAAACCCTTCTTTTCCCCTCTGCGTAAAACCCATCTAAAATTCTCTTTTCCCCCCACGGGAAAAAAGGCCTATGTTTTTTTGCAGAATAAAAAAGGAGTTTTGAAGTTAAAAAGGGTTTGAAAAGGGGGGGAACAGTAGTTGTTATGAATTGGGAAAAATTTAAAGACACTTCAATGTTTAGTATGTCGGGATAATCTACTTATTCTAAGTTGGAGAGAGACCCACGGGAAGTTTTTTAAAACAAAAAGGTTTCAAAGCTTTTTGGGAGGGGGGGGGTTTTCCTTGGGGGCCCGGACCCAAGAAAAATTCGGAGCTTATTATTTGGGAACACCCAATATTGCCCATACTAAAACCTACCAAAAATTTTCATAAAAAAAAAAGAATCCCCTCCAATGCGTCGTTTTGTCTCTGGTTTCGGTCCCTTTTGGGAGCCCCCTCCCATTGGCTGGATTCGAAACCCAAAACCTTTTTTGGTCCCAAGGGGTCCCGGGGTTAAATTTGAGAGACAGGAAAGAGAAAATTGGTAAACTTAAAAACAAAATCTGGTCGCTGATATTTTTTGGGGAAACCATCGACATTGAATCACTCTCCCCGAGCATACCCATAGGGGGCCCTTTTGTGGAAATTACAGTACCATCTGGAGAACACACACTCCCCCAAGGGGTTTTTGTTCAATTCATCCTTATGGGGGAACAGTTTTTCCCTTTTAATGCCCCAAAACCCTTTTTTTCCCTACAATAACGAAATTTATCCCCAAAATAAAAGGGCGTCCCCAAGGGGTCCCCAAGACCTCCCTCTCGGCCCAATTTTTGGTTTCATGGGGGGAAAAAAGGGCAGTACATTTTTTCCCATTCAAAACCTTTTCAGAAACCTGTATAGAGTGGTAGGGCGGGGGTTACATCACGATCTCCTTTATTTGGAGGGGGTTTAAACTGCCGTGCACATTTTTAGGGAATTTTCCCTTAAAACAAAAAAACCCCTTTTAAACCTGCTTTTACACATTTTTGGTGCAAGACCTACTATGAATTCTTGGGGATTTTTGAACTACGGGTATTTCACTTAAAAACCAAAGTATCCCCCAAAAAACGTTTGGGAAAGAAAACCCAGGGGGGAAATTTAAAATTTTTTGCATTTCAATATTTTTCAAACAACAATCCCAAAAAAACCCAATTTCCCGGTTGGTGAGAAATTTAAGGGCAAAACGCAACTGTGGGCTCCCCCAATAGATTTTGAAGTTTGAAAAAAATTAATATTGTTTGGTAGATTAAAGGGTTGAGGGGCTACCCGGGAATGGACACAACTAAAAGCCTCAAAAATTGTTGCTACGTACCAGAAATAGTTTATTACCCAAAACCCAATTTACAATCAATACACAGAGAAATGAGTCATTAAAGGGATAGACCAAAGTGATGGTGTTGGTTTATAGTAAACACTTTGCAACTAAAAAAAATGTCATTTTAAAATATTTACCCATTTTTACAGGAGGATGAGTTTTTGGGGATTCCCATCTTAAAAAACGGGGGTCGCATTGTGGGGGAGAAAAATCGAAAACTATTTTTGGGGGCCCAGTGTCACCCCCGCCCGGGTTTTAAATTTTTCCCGATAAAAGGCAATTAAACCCAATTGGGGTTACCAAAAAAAGGGAAATTTTTTAGATGTGGCTCCCCACCCCGTAAAACAAGTAAAAAATTTTTTTTATCCCCCCCAGGGTTTTGTTTAAATTTAAACTCCTCCCCAAATTTTTTTTTTTAAAAAAAGGAAATTTTTTCATAATTTAACTCACATCCCTGTCATTTATTTTATGACCAACAAACCCCCGTAAAAATAAAAAAAATGTTTGGGAGTACCATCAGGGGACTCAAGACTCGTTTTTCCCTTTACATCTAAATGACTTTTTTAATATTAATAGACCCAAAAAATTTTAGTGTTTTCGCAAACCCTTTCGTAGAGGTACATGGATCTCAAACAACCCGGGGTTTTCGGTTTGGTTTTCCCTAGAAAAAATACGCAAGCCGTTACGAGGGGGGGGTTGGGAAACAAGTAAGAGACAGGGAAAGGCCCTTTTTTTGGGTCTGCTTCTTAATAGCATTTTCCCCATGGGGTTTTAAAACTACCCCAAGGGGGGGGTTTTTTTCATGTTCCATTTCAATCTACATTTATTAACTTTTTACTATTACTTATATTGGGACCCTTGAAAGCTATTTGCTTTAATTTCTTAAAAATTCTAAAACTAATTAAAATTTTCAAATTTTGTTTTTATGTTTCATCTTTTACCAAAACTGTTTTTCGCTCATGATTTTTTTGTAAAAATCCCCTTATTTTATTCCCTATGTAAGAATTTATATTTTCGGGCTGCTTTTAAAATTTTCTAGTGGTTCCACTTTTTCCAAATTTTTTATGTACAGGGTTTGTGCTTCTCCATAGCCCAAAGCGTTTTTTAATTTCACCCCTTTTTGTGCCCAAAAAGTCCCTTTTTTTGGGATTTGGGAAAGCAGCATCACACTGTTACAAAGGGTTTAGCTTTTTCCGGGTTTTTCCCCATTTAAATACCAAATTTTTGGTTTTTCGCCCATTTGTCACTTTTTCCCGGGAATTTTGGGAAAGCAATTTGGGTGGTTTTTGCGTTTTCCCTCCCTTTCCCAGGTTCGCTTCATGCTCCCGGGGGAAGCACGCGCCTTGGGGGATGTTTTATCAGGGGTTTTTTCTTTTTGTTTTTAAATGTCACTTTGATTATAGAAATAACCACAATAGAAAAGGGGAGCAGGAAAAAGTAGGTTTTTCAGCTTTTGAAATAAAGGGGCCCCGTTGGCCCCAAACGCGTCAAACCAGTCCCCCTCTGATCTCTTTTTGTCCATGCACACTTTTTAAAGGGCGTGGCTAAATTTATGGCTTTTTTTTTGCATATTTCAAAAAATTTGGATTTTTTTTTATTCCTGCGGGTGCTATCCCCTGCTTTTTTCCCCGGATTAAAGTTTTGGTTGCGGGTCATTAAACCGCGGTTCCCAGACAGCATTGCCACAGGGCTATGGGCTAATTTTTCATCAAGGTAAGAAAGCCTTTTTTTGTTTGCTTTTATTGCCCGCCAACAATTTTCCCCGCTTTGTAGCGTGTTTAAAAAGGCGTGTGTTTTTATTGGGAAAAACAACAGAAAAAAAATTTTTAAATTTAACCCCTTTGGATATAATTGTTCAAAAAGGGAAAAAATTTCTTTTTGGCGGTGAAAAGGAACTTTTCTTTAATGCCCCAAAAAGCAGAACAACGTTTAATTAACCCCTGGATCTAAATTGCTAAAAATAAATGAGCAAAAAAAAAATTTAAGTGGTATTTGGATTGAAAAAAACGCTTTTTTTTAAATGAATAAAACAGGCAGGTTAGAAACCCCTTGGATATTCAATGTGTTAAGATTGAGCAGATAGCATTAAAATGTATATGCAGCTGCATTGGACGCACACTGGACTTCAGTTCCAATACCCCACAAAATCAGAATTAGAACGTAAGAGAAGCAGCCTCTGAGACAAGCTGTGACACCCCCAAAAATCGCTGTATAAAAGTGAGTTCTTTAGTATGAGATATCATAAGCAGCAGCGGCGGCAGCAGAAGCAGCTTCCCTACACAGTACAGTGAGAGGAGTGTGAGGAGCAAGCATGGCGCCTGGACTTATATATTGCGGTGTCGTCACAGAATCCCGCTGGTCTCTGAGTGGCTTCATCTCTGCGCATGTCATGTAGGCTTTCTCCCAGACTTCTTTGCCCCATGTAACGCCATGTGCTCGCAGCCATTTCATCAATCAAAAACACACTTCGTTCCCGCGAATCACCCCAAACCTCGACTTCCTTGAGAATCAAAGTCTTCCTGAACTTCTAAACGAATTCCACTTCGTTAGAATCAATTCGCCCATCTCTAAATATAATGCATTAGGGCGTACATAGATGGCGGCTTCACTACTTCCTGGGGCAGGAAGTAGTAAAACAGAAAACACGGCGGTGATGCCATGTTAACTGATTGGGAGCCCGCAATTTTGCAGCGGGCGCCCCGACCAAAGTGCGGCACGATGCGCAGCACCATTTCTCATTAATTTAGATGGCGCGGCCATCTTTGCCACGGCCTCTAAGGGTTTAAACAGTGCGGGGTGGCGCGATTCCGATACAAAGCGCCTCAACGGCATTAGGACATGCTCATATGACCAATGTCGGTAAGGGATTAATAATACATTTTGTCATATAAAATTAATATAAAATTATGTTATATCCCAAAAATATAAAACTATCTCCTATAAAATGTAATTAAAATTAATATAATCTAATTTTATGTTATTTAATTAGAAAATAATTTTATATTATATAATTTTAGAACAATGTTTTACTTTTTATTTTGTATTATAATTAACATCAGTAGATGTTAACAGGGAAATGAAACTCAACATTGATTCTTCTGATTCTGAAGTTTTTAGAGATATACCATAAGCAACACTAGTGTGCTCAGGAATTCTGTAGAGTAATTTTTACTTTATACTATGTGACACAGATAGGCTTCACGCCAGGATTACATTACATTCCACCGACGATGCACCTATGTATGTATGTATGAACCACAGTTGAACAGTTTCATATATTCTGGTGCATTTTACACTGCTATAAAGCTATTTAGAACTAGCATATCTGCACCTAGTTCATACATGTCGCCCAAAGTGGTAGCGATAGCACATTTGTAGCACAAAGACAATTAAAAATCCCATTAAGTTTATTCAGCTATTCAGTGTATTCCTGATTTCTTGTGTCTAATGATTTTATTCCCCACAAAGGGAGACATGTATGGAACTAGGTGCATCGAAGTTCATTTTTTCATCTATTTTTCAGTGTCAAATGCACCTGAATGTATGAAAGTGGTTTTTGTGCCTTTATAAATGGTGTCTAAAGTTCAACGTGCTTCGCCTGTGTGTTTGGCGGAACTTAGGCGCAATAGTAACGCACCAAACATGTATAAAGGCTATGCATAGGCTGGGAATAAAAGTCATTAGAATAACATGTCAGTGAATAGATACTATGGTAATGAACTTGCCTTGTGGACCACAGGTCCCAGCAAGACCTGTGGTGTGCTGTCTCTTGCTGTATGTAGAATAAAGGATGAGAGCATCAAAAATAAATTTCGAATTTTACCTTTTTTAAAAATTTCAAATATGAACAACATAATAATCAGTGGGTTATTTAATGCAAAACTATTTTTAGATTCTTTTAACTTTAACTAAATACATTTTATAGGAGATATTTTTATATTTTTGGAATATTACATATTTTTATGAATTTTATATGATAACATTTTTTATTAAATTTAAATAATTTAATTTATATAGTTTGCTGATTATCAGAAATTACTTTTTATCATTGTACTGGTGTAAGTTGAGAAATAATGGACAGTTTTTGCCCTAATAGCAAATCTAGCTCTACTTCGACTCCTCAGGCTCACGCAGACCACATTGAAATAGTTCAGCCTGTCCGAGCAGTAATGCGCCTAGTTTTGCCAAACCACATTCATATATCTGTCTAACAATACGTGTGATGCAACATGGCCTCAGAATGCTCCCAGAACGCTCCCAGAATACCCCTCATTTTAGGCGTATTAAAAAGTGTCGAGTCTTACGAATAATGTGCCTAATGCATTCGTTAGGTGCATTAGAAAATGTGTTAGGCGCATTACACATCGTTTCCAGGTCACTTTGGTGCATTTGACGAAAGATAGGAGTGAAAAATCCTATGAAAAATATATCTCAAACTCTTGTGAGGTATACACCTTACAGAATAACTTCATCTAGGTTAATTTCAACCCCTTACAACTGCAGCCAGTTTTGATCTCTATGTAAGAGCAATTTTTTTAAAATGTGTAACTTTATGTGTTAATAATTTATTAATACTTTTACCTATCCTTGTGATTTAGAAACTGTCTTCTTGTTACACATTGGGGGACATGTATGAAAAGTGGTGCCATCTCCACAGTCGTGCTTTTCAGTAAGTTAGTGCAGCATTCATACGTAGGTATGAAAGGGTCTCACAGCACTTTATGCATGTGTCCCATTGAGATATACATTTACAGATGTAGCAGTACTAAACAGAACAGATATTTCACCGTGATATCACGGCACAGAATTTTATCTCACCTTTTTCAATGCTTTTCAATGGCCTTTGTTTACAGACCAGAGCGGATAACACGAAAAGTCGTGATATCACAGTCAAGCTGTACTCTGCTACATCTGTATGCGCCAAAAAGTGTGCATAAAGCCTATGTGCCAACATTTATCTCAGCCTCGCCACTATAAAATTGTTATGCATTGGTACAACATTTTTATGCTACATTTTATTGTGATGCATTCATAAATGTGGCCCAAGTATGAATCTTGCCCCTGTAGTTTTGTATTTGGATGTCACAGCATGCACCAAATTTTGGTGTATGACAGTTCATACATCTGTCCCACAGAGCTATGACGGGGTTTTTTTTGTCTTAAAGCGCGCCAGAAAACTGGCGCAGTCCCATTCACACATTTTTCACGTTGATTCTCAAAAGTCAAACATTTCTGTGTGTCCGACAGATAGTTGTACCACACAAAATAGTTTACAACTAGAATTTACCACATGTTTACTTTATGCTGGCATCATTTTTAAATGACCGTTTATTTTTTAGGACATCAGGGAAATAAATTTAGTAGCATTTTTTTACATTTACAACACAAATTTTTATAGGAACCATGGTTTTAAGGGGGCCTGTTTGTTAGACACCCGTATTTACATTCCATTGTAAAAAACCTCAACCACTTAAAGTATTCAAAACTACATTTAGGAAGCTTATTAATCCAGTAGATGTTAACAGGGAAATGCAACTCAACATTTATTCTTCTGATTCTGAAGTTTTTAGAGATATACTAAAGCGACGCTAGTATGCTCATATTTGGAGGAGAACTCACCAGATTTGGGGGCCTCATTTTTATTAGAATATATTTATACACCATTTCAGGTTTGCTGACTCCCTAAGATGCTAAAACTTAATAAACACCCCTAAAAAGACCTCAATTTGGAAACTTCACCCCTTAAATGATATATCCAGGGGTGTAGTAACTATCCTGGCCCCACAAAGTAGTTTGGCCATGAACATTTAAAAAATTAATATTTCCAATAAGATGCAGGTTTAGCTGAAAAGTTTGCATTTTCAGAAGGAATCCTGGACAGAAAGCACCTAAAAGTTTGTTACGTATTTTCATTGAAGTATGGCAATACCCTACTGTTACGAAAACAGCCTAGTCCGCCGGCCCGCTTGAGGGACGACGGCCTGACTTGGGGTGTATCTCGATGTTGCGCTGCCCACTAGGGGAGCTCAAGGTCAGCCAGAGACTGTTCCACTGTTAACCCTTGCCCACACTGGCACAGGGAAACAACAATGCTGCTACCAGTTCGCTCGTTTAGTTATAAGACCGGTCCGTTACCGACTTATAGCAGGGTCAGGAACAAACCCTTGGGTAGCTATATACTATAGACCGAGAATTAGGCGTGTGAGGCCGTTGATCAAGACAGACTAACTCAGATTAAAGTTTATAGATTTAATTAGCCTTGGAAGGCACACTAGACAGATAATATATACAAGATGGATAATAATATACAGGTAAGAGAGAGGTGCAAATACAATTATGGATTACAGACAAAAGGCAGTTAAAATAGTCAGGTTACCTTGTTGCTTTGCTTGGTGCCCAGCCGCATGGGGGGCAGATGTGGCCTGGCTGCTGCGTGATGATGTTACTGGACCTGCTCTCAGGTACCCCCCCCTCCTTGGATCAAAACAGGAAGAGCCAAGCCTGGCTCCGGCTTATATCTGCGAGGGGCAGCCCACTTGGCATCCCCCTACACACCTCTGGGACGGTCCATGAACTCCTCCCACTCAAGTCATGCAGTTTCTGATGCAAAACCAAAAATGGACTATAACTCGGCAGGGCATTGGCACAGAACCGAGCCGGTGGTACCATCAGAACCGTCTGGGCCTACCCGACGCCTGGATATCAAACCTGCTTATCTTATGGACCCTGTAGGCCCGGTTCTGGATATCTCAGTCCCCATGCGTCCTGGAAACCGGGAAATGGGCCTGTGCGTGCGGGGAGCTCCATATTTTGCAATATGAACCCGCCATGCACCAGTTATGAGCGGATCGCCTATAAATCGATATGAAATATCGGAGACGACCCGACTGAGTTTGATTGATTGAAGTCTTTGAAGCTGGGACTAGCATTTGTTCAGTGCTAATTAGATTCATGAGGATCTTTTCATGGGTTGACCCCATGCTGTGGCGACTTCCTACAGAGGCATTGGGGAAGGAGCTGTGCTGATTAACATGTAAACTGAGCTTGTCCTGTGGTGGGGGAGGTCTGACTTGTCTAAGCTAGAGAGAGGACTGATTTGAGTCAATTTTCTTCCTCACACCTACATATGAGAGTAAACTGCTGTTTGGGCGCATGGCAGGTCAAACAAGGGAGTGAGTACTATTTGACTTTTGGACCACAGATTTTGGTTGGTGCCATGTTGTCTTTGCATAGCTCCCAAAGTACCAGCACCTGTGTTTTGTGCATTTTATGCCAACAGGTTTTTCTCATTTTTTTTAGCACTAGGCCGTGAAGGAGCAGAGATTTTTCATTAATTTTCGCTCATCAACTTACAGTAAGGTGAGGGAATTCTTTCAATGGGTTCAAAATTCACTTGGGTTCACCTACCTCCTGAAATATCTATCTGATTTTTTAAAATTCTCTCACATCTGATTATGACACTGCTTGCACAAGCATATAGATTTATCTAGCAAAAGGAATAGTGAACTCAAGGCTTATTTAAAAGAAAAATCAATTAAAAAGAAGGAGAATTGTTAGATTAAAGCTGTATAGCCAAAATAATGCACTAGAAGATAATTTTTTTCACAGCATGTACAAAAAATATATTAAATTTTTCTTAAATATCTGGAACATCTTTATTAGCAGGTGTCAAAATGTATTAATGTGGTATAAGATGATATAAAATAATATCAGTTTTGGTCAGTTTTCTAGGTAGTCAACATGCAAATAATAGAAAGTAACACCAGAACACTAAAAATATGCCATATTTTTCTTTTCACCCATGTTTGTTCTGTTTAGAAATGGTTTCAAGCAACAATTTCTTTAATTCCCTTCAATAAGGGAATACAGAGTTGAGTGTCATTATTATGATCATTGGTTTTAATCCAGAGTAATCGCTGTAAGCAGCACAGACAGCAGCAGCTAGATGGGCTAGGAATGACTCAATAATGTCCTGGTAGTCTCATGCTGTGGGACGGTGTGCGGGGAGGATCCATAGAGCAAACACAGCCCCAAAGGCAGTACTACATATGCTCAATTGGGTTCAAGTCTGGGGATTTAGAGGGTCACCTTAAAAGTTTGAAGTCTTGGTCCTGATCTTCCAACCAATGTCGTACATTTCTAACTCTGTAACATGTCATATTGTCTTGCTGGAATATCCCATCCGCCCCAAGGAAGATAATCAGCATGTATTAGTGTACATGAACTGCAAGAATGGATTCACATTCAAATCTGTACAGAACCTTCAACATGGATGAGTGAACCCAGACAATTCCACAAAAAGCATTCCCCAGACCGTAATGCTGACACCACCAGAATGGGTTCTTCCAGCAATGGTTGCAGGGTGTTTGTTATCAGATGTTTCTTACCTTACACACCAATATCCATCAGTTTGAAGAGCAGAAAACATGACTCATCAGAGAAGACAGCCCTTTAGTGTAGGCCCAAATCCTTTTCTGCTAATACTACTTCAATAGCGGAAGTGACAATCCATCTGCTTCGGAGCTCCAAAAGCAATAGTGTCTGCTGAACTGCTTTATGTACATGTTTGGAACCCCTCAGATTAATTGTGTCACTCCACCCTTGTTTATTTTTGCAGCCAACGTTCACTTTTCACAGCACATGGTGCTCTGAAGTTTTCACATTGCTTATTACTAGTAGTGCCATTTGTCCACTCGCAATATACTTTCACCACATCAGCATGTGGACAGTTCACAAACTGTGCAGTTTCATAAATACTGCTGCCCTTGATGCAAAAGCTAAAAATTATCTCTTTTTGCAACTCACCTCTTTTACCTATAATATCAACAAGGAATATGTATGTAGACAGCCTGTTGTACACCTTATACAGTGGGGTAAAAAAGTATTTAGTCAGCCACCAATTGTGCAAGTTCTCTCACTTAAAAAGATAAGAGAGACCTGTAATTGACATCATAGACAGACCTCAACTATGAGAGACAAAATGAGAAAACAAATCCCGAAAATCACATTGTCTGATTTGAAAATAATTTATTTGCAAATTATGGTGGAAAATAAGTATTTGGTCATTAACTAAAGTTTGCCATGAATAGAAAAATGCGAACGGCAGCACCAGATGGATTAAAACAGGAACTCTTTATTCCATAAGGAGTACAAAATGCAACGTTTCAGCCACTACACTGTGGCCTTTCTCAAGCAGCACAAAAGCTGCTTGAGAAAGGCCACAGTGTAGTGGCTGAAACGTTGCATTTTGTACTCCTTATGGAATAAAGAGTTCCTGTTTTAATCCATCTGGTGCTGCCGTTCGCATTTTTCTATTCCTGGCTATCTTGTTGGTGTGTTCAAGGCTTACACAACCAGTGGACTGGCTGATGCACAGAACTTGGATATTTACCCGTTGTGGAGAATTGGTGCTGCTCTCATTTTCTGTTTTTTTTTTATTAACTAAAGTTCATCTCAATAGTTTGTTATATATCCTTTATTGGTAATGAAAGAGGTCAAACGTTTTCTGTAAGTCTAAACAAGGTTGGCACACATTGTCGCTGGTATGTTGGCCCATTCCTCCATGCAGATCTCCTCCAGAGCAGTGATGTTTTGGGGCTGTCGCTGGGCAACACGGACTTTCATCTCCCTCCAAAGGTTTTCTAAGGGATTGAGATCTGAAGACTGGCTAGGCCACTCCAGGACCTTGAAATGCTTCTTACGAAGCCCCTCCTTTGTTGCCCTGGAAGTGTGCTTGGGATCGTTGTCATGCTGAAAGACCCAGCCACGTTTCATTTTCAATGTCGTTGCTGATGGAAGGAGGTTTGCACTCAACATCTCACGATACATGGCCCCATTCATTCTTTCATGTACATGGATCAGTCGTCCTGGTCACTTTGCAGAAAAACAGCCCCAAAGCATGATATTGCCACCTCCATGCTTCACAGTAGGTATTATGTTCTTTGGATGCAACTCAACATTCTCCCCTTCCAAATACGACGAGATGTGTTTCTAACAAACAGTTCTACTTTGGTTTCATCTGGATCATTCAAATGCTCTATAGCAAACTTCAGATGGACCCGGACATGTACTGGCTTAAGCAGGGGCACACATCTGGCACTTCAGGACCTGAGTCCCTGGCAGCGTAGTGTGTTACTGATGGTAGCCTTTGTTACGTTGGTCCCAGCTCTCTGCAGGTCCTTCACTAGGTCCTCCTGCGTGGTTCTGGGATTTTTGCTCACGTTCTTGGACAGGTACCATTTTGGAGGTTGTGGAAAGGTGTCTTTTATACCGATAACCAGTTCAAACAGGTACCATTTTGCATTGATCCCCAGATCAAGGTAGATTTTCAGTGTTCTTGTATGTCTTCCATTTTCTAATTATTGCTCCCACAGTTGATTTCTTCACACCAAGCTGCTTGCCTATTGCAGATTCAGTCTTCCCAGTCTGGTGCATGGCTACAATTTTGTTTCTGGTGTCCTTCGACAGCTCTGTGGTCTTCACTATAGTGGAGTTTGGAGTGTGACTGTTTGAGGTTGTGGACAGGTGTCTTTTATACTGATAACAAGTTCAAACAGGTACCATTACTACTGGTAATGAGTGGAGGACAGAGGAGCCTCTTAAAGAAGTTACAGGTCTGTGAGAGCCAGAAATCTTGCTTGTTTGTAGGCGACCAAATACTTGTTTTCCAACATAATTTGCAAATAAATTATTTCCAAATCAGACAATGTGATTTTCTGGATTTGTTTTCTCATTTTGTCTCGCATAGTTGAGGTCTACCTATGATGTCATTTACAGGCAGCTCTCATCTTTTTAAGTGGGAAAACTTGCACAATTGGTGGCTGACTAAATACTTTTTTCCCCACTGTACACCCATCAAGCCAGCTCATATGTGACTTTCTTCATGAGTTATGTGCTGCTGATGTTGAAAGTAGTTAGTGGTCATGATAATGTGACTCCACTGTGTAAATCCCTAACTAAAGCTACTCATTCACATTAGATAAGAGTTGGTAAGTTTTGACTTTGAATAAAGTACCATATAGCAAGTTAAGAACTGTTATTTCCATGGGTTAGGTGTTTTCTATGTTTAGCATACACATTTGAACCGTGCTGCCAATCACATACCCCTCACGAATGCAACCATTTGCTGATACAAATGCATACTCCTGCCATTGACTTTATTTGTCAAAATAAATTGGAAAAAAGTTGTACATTTGTGCACAATATAGGCAAAAAACATATACTGTTCTGACATAAGTCTGACCAATAGAACTTTATCAGCATTTTAGACATGTAGACCAGGAGCATTTCTCAGTGTTTACGTAAAAATATATATCTGAAACTTTGTGCTATTTTAACATATCTAAAAGCAAAATGGTACAAAAAAATTATAAACACAAATGTAATCTACATACAATTTATTGTTCAGTCTGAAATGAGCCATGACTTATAACTATAAAGTTCATCTGACTATTCTGTATTAATGTATAAAATATAAACTATATAATTGAGAAATAGAATTTATATCATGTAAGATGGAAAGTACTTGCTAGACTCACCATAAATAATTCTAGGTGCTTACTCATATTGATGAAATTTTATACTATGTCTACTCAATGATATTTTAACTGTAATTTAGAATGAAAATTGTCTTAAAATACCTGAATATGTGCCTGTGTCATTATTTATCAGTTACATTTTAGGTCTCTTTTGCTAGATTCCTTCTTGGCTGTTGCTTTTTTTAAGTTAGTATGGCATTAAAAGGTGCTTCAAATGATATATTCATTACAAAGACAATGACAGCAATTAAGAATCATTATTCATCTGTCTCAAAAGGCTTTGCAACAAGAGTACTTGAATTACTACAGCATTTATCAAAACATACAGTGTTTGGGAGAATGGATCTCACACTTTGATCAATGGCATGTAATGTTCCATATTATTGCTCAATTTGCATTTACATTCATTGACTTTTATTGATTAGAAGCAAGTCTTTGAGTTTTGGGGATCTGTCAAGCTGATTGATTATGAATCAATTCACCTCTAATTGAGTGCAGGCTGGGAAGGGAAAGTTAACAGTTATCTACCATTTCCCTGAGCAGTCTATTACAGACAAGCTGCTAGTGAAATGTAAAATATTGAATCTTTTGAGCTTTTTACATTTTAATTCATGGAGTTAACATGCTACCTTATATTCTAAACTTTTGAGGTACCACTCACAGTTAACAGTAACAATCTTCACTTAGACTTTAATAATATAGATAGTTGTAGCTTTAGTACATATGTTGATACAAACTCATCCTTCTCACCTTTCACATATGACAGACTGTCTAAAACACAGCAGGAACATGATGCTTGAGGGGTTAAGTGTTACTTGCCTCCTGGCTTCCTACATGGCCCTCTGTGCAGACAAACAAAGATGAGGTGTGGGGTACATCCGTCACTATTCTTGATGACATGATGGATTACCTTTGTCACTGACACCAGAGGGAAAAATCAGTGCATTGCAGATAAGACAGACTTACTTATTGAGATGGTTTTTTTTCTCCTTCATTTCAATTTTTGTGTTTCTATATGACGTTTTCCAGACAACTAAAAAAAAAAATGTATGTTGCTTGAAAGTGACAGCTTCTTTCACTTACCCTGTGCATATTTCCCAGCTGCAATTGAAAAATGTTAAAACCATAATTAATTCAACAATTAAAATATACTTTTCTTTATAATTTGCAGGGTATTTACAATGTATAACGTGAATTTTTGAAAATAATTGATGCTTTAATTTGACAAAGGTTGATCTTAGCTCTAAAGTCTGGAAAGTGGTATCTTTAAAGGGGTATTTACATAACTTAACCTTTGGGTTTGGAGATGAGAATCAAGCAGTCACAGAGTACGGAGAGGTAGCTCCATGAGATAGAAGCCAAATGTCCTCATTTTAGGGGGGGGGATCCTTACCATCTCCAATCTGACAATCAAAATAAATCCCTGGATCAACGACACTTCTCCAGAATCCTAGTCACTATAAGTATATGTTCAAATGGCATGTTTGCTGGGCATAGTTTGGGGCGTAATAGTGCTGCAATGCAAACGAAATACGCCCCTCAAATAGAGTAAAATCATAGCATTCATCAAGAATTAACATGTTACTTCTTTCCAGCTCTTACGTGCTGGGGGAAGTATAGCTGAATCGGGGCTGGGCCAGAGTGCTGTTAGAAGTACGCACAGGCCAGCGTGTACTTCTAACAAAAGGCATATAGCAGTGCGCACAGGTATGTGCTACTATATGCTGTGTGAACACCCTCCAAAAAGTTATATTAGTGCACTCAAGAAAGGCATCCTTTTTGAAAACTGTTAGTGAAGGCACCAAGACAATTTTCTATGGCAGAAAGTTCCACAGTCTCACTGCTCTTGGGTAGAGATGAGCGAATTTTTCCAAAAAGTTTGGTTTGTTGAAAATGTATTCACTTTGAATCGTGTTAAAAAAAACAGCTATTTACTGGCTGCAGAGAGCCTGTATGGTGTTGTAGAAAATTGTTCCATGCAGAAATATGCATAGGGAACGTGGTTTGGTATTGAAACAATGCTGTGATTTAGTATGACACGCAAATGACAGACACCGCTCTGAGAAACGCTTCACACTTTACTTATCTGGGCAGTTACAGGGTGAAGACTGACCAAATAACTGAATTGGGAACAAAGCCTGACAGGGGAATGTCAGCGCCAGCTAGAAAGAACCGACCAGAGGGCCAAGATCCCATTATAGCGTCAAAGGGGAAAATGATCAGTGATCAATGATTCAAAATTACTGTCGACACCCGTTACACTCTTTCTGAGGGGTGGGGGTGCTCTACATGTATCAGCGTTTAAAAGAATCATCACATTAAGTGAAAAAATTCACTTGGCCACAGATCGCAATAGCCCAACAGACTGAACTGGATGGATTTCAGATTTGTGTATGGGAGAAATACACACACTAGATTTGACACAAAGTACCCCACAATAAATGAAAAAGTTAACTCTTTGCCACAGATAATATCCCTACAGACTGAAGTGGGTGGATTTCAGATGTGTGTATGGGAGAAATACACACACTAGATTTGACACACAGAGTTCCTCACAATAAGTGAAAACATTAACTCTTTGCCACAGATATTCCAAAATAAAAAAGGCTGGTTCAGGAACAGGTGTGTAAATGATACATACCTGTGTATTTGAAAGGTATTTCACCCCCGTAACTCTAAAATCGGAAGTATTTTGCACAGAGTGCAATCTAGTGCTGCTACAGAGAGATTCTTGTGCATATGAGACACAGTGACAAGTTTCAGAATTTAACATGGCTGTCCTATTTATAGGACTGTGACATCTCAGAACCTGGCTGAGTGCTGATTGGCTACATGTCTGTACATGTCATTGAGGGTATTCCTTTCTTCCTCCCATAGTTTTTTGCCCCATGTCACGCTATGTGCTCACGGCCATTTTAGATTCATTACCACGAATTGTCATGAGCTTCGGCTTTGTTCAGTATCAAATTTTTCCTGAAATTCAAAACGAATTCCACTTTGTTAGAATTGATCATCTCCACTCTGTCAAGTGTCGGGTTTACGTAACAGTCGGCATTGCTCTATGTGGCCTTAAGGTCTCCTTGATGAATATACTGTATATGTCATGGTGGTATATGGGGTTAAAAGCTGTGTAGCTGCATGCAACCTATTTTTTATGGGACAAGTTATACAGTAATTATTGAGTACCTGCCAAATATGCTGGAAAAAAGTCCACATGCAGGACCCACATCACAACTTAAAAATCTCCACTAGCAAAGGTGACCCACTGTTCCACAGCTGCTATAATGGTGACATTCCAACATTGCAATCATTGTTTTCAAGGCATTGAATCCAGTATTCAGCTCCTTATACAGTTTCACATCATATGGATGGTAGAGATACCCTTAAACTGGTATCGTGACCACTGTGCATGGTCATCCAGGACATGGCTCATTTTTCATATCGTTGTTGGCACTGTTAACATGTGCCATCCACCACCTAACTATGCTAACATCCACGGAATGTTCATCCTAAGCATTCAGCAATCATCTACGAATGTCAAGGGGATTTATATTACACACCTTGACTTTATATGCACTTTCATGTCAAACACCATTTTGTCAGACTGCCCCTCTTGTTATATTGATCCCCGCTTCTGCCATCAGATAGCTATATAGATAGATATATACAGTTGAAACCAGGCGTTTACATACACTATATAAAAAGACACATATGCATGTCTCAGAGATTAAAGTGCTTTTGCTCAACATGTCATGTCAACCCAAGAGTAGAAGCAGAAGACCTTGTGAAGATGATGGCGGAAGCTGGTAAGATTGTGTCATTATCTGCAGTAAAATGAGTACTGTATCAACATGGGCTGAGAGACCACTCTACCAGGAAGAAGCCATTACTCCAAAAGAAACAGATAAAAGCCAGATTAATGTTTGCAAATACACACAGGAATAAAGAAGTACATTTTTAGAGACATGTTCTAAGGTCTGATGGAATTAAAATTGAACTGTTTGACCAAAATAACCATTGTTATGTTTAGAGGAAAAAGGGAGAAGCTTGGAAGCCTAAGAACATCATCCCAACTGTGAAAAATGGGGGTGGCAGCATCATGTTTTGGGGTTGTTTTGCTGCAGGGGGGGCTGGTGCACTTCACAAAATACATGACATCATGAGGAAAGAAGACTGGCAATACTGAAGCACCATCTCAAGACATCAGACAGGAGGTTAAAGCTTAAGTGGAAATGGGTCTTTCAAATAGACAATGACCTGAAGCATACTGCCAAACTGGTTACAAAGTGACTTAAGAATAACCAAGTCATTGTTTGGGAGTTGCCATCACAAAGCCCTGATCTCAATCCTATTGAAAATGTATGGGAAAAGCTGAAAAGGCAGGTGTGAGTAAGGAAACCTACAAACATGGATCAATTACACCAGTTCTGTCAGAAGGAAAGGGCCCAAATTCCAATCAACTATTGTGAGATGCTTGTGGAAAGATATGCAAACTGTTTGTCCCAAGTCATACTGTTTAAGGGCAATGCTACCAAATAAATTTTTGACTTTGGTGAACGTAAAAAAGGTTTTAAAAAATTATCATTATTCTGACATTTGGCAAATGTAAATATTTGTGGTAATCCTAATTGACCTAAAATGGATAAGATTTATTCTAATTTCATACTAGAAACAATATATGGTTTTGCACATAAAAAAAAAGAGCACAGATGCACACAGATGCACACAGATGTCAAAGGGGACATAGGAAATTTTGAAAAAGCATTTCTGCTATCTAGGATATATAAAAAAAAATTGAGGTTCTTAGTTCACATTTTTGATCAAAACTGCTTAAGCCACCTCTGAAACGCCAACGGGACCTCAAGGCAGGTGGTTCTACACTATTGATACATTATTGTTACCTCTCCTGGACTCTATTCAGACTTCCATACTTCAGGGAGTGAAGGCACCGACTTATGAACACACTGCACTGATGTAAAAACCTGTGAAGGTGGGTGGAGTGCAAAACACCAAAATGGAGGGAGCCACTCCTCCCTATACAGACAAGAAACAATATATGGTTTTGCACATCAAAAAAAAAAACATTTTTGAAAAAAATGAGCATAGGTGCACTCTGGTGCAGCTGCAATATACATACATATTCCAATATTCCAACATCAGTGGCACACTATAAACTAGAGAAAGTATCAAATGGGACATAGGAATTTTAGAAAAAGCATTTTTGCTATCTAGGATAGATGAAAATTTTTTGAGGTTCTTAGTTCACATTTTTGCTCAAAACTGCTTAAGCCACCTCCGAAACGCCAACGGGACCTCAAGGCAGGTGGTCCTACACTATTGATACACTATTATTACCTCTCCTTGACTCTATTCAGACTTCCATACTTCAGGGAGTGAAGGCAACGACTTATGAACACACTGCATTGATTTAAAAACCTGTGAAGGTGGGTGGTGTGCAAAACACCAAAATGAAGGGAGCCACTCCTCCCTATACAGACTAGAAACAATATATGCTTTTGCACATCTAAAAACATTTTTGAAAAAAAAATGAGCATAAGTGCACACTGGTGCGGCTGCAATATACATACATACTCCAATATTCCAATATCAGTGGCACACTATAAACTATTCTGATTTCAGGTCAGATTGTGAGAGAAACATGCATATGTGTCTGTTTCTGTAGTGTATGTAAACGTCTGGTTTCAACTGTAGATAGCTATATGATAGATAGATAGATAGATAGATAGATAGATAGATAGATAGATAGATAGATAGATAGATAGATAGATAGCTGGATAGATGAAACAAAATAGTATAAAGATATTACACAGAAAGAAGTTGTGTTGTCAAACTTTTTTAGCCTATACTTATCCTAGACTATAGGACAATTGATGTTACTTTTCCATTCTATAAGCTATGGATCAGCTAGAGACAAAGCTCTGGATAAACCTTTATGCATAATACTGTTTTGCAAGATTGTGGGATAAACTTCTTGACCTGCATTGGTATTCTTAGAGGTATACTTGTTCAAAAAGGGTCACTTTCATTGCCTGTCTTAACTTGGAATAGCATAGAAAAAATATAGTGAATGGTGATTCATCCAGTAGAAATCCCCATGAACCTCGAGCTGGAGATGCTGCCAAAGATTTGGATGCTTTTTCCTAAATCTCTGTAATCCAATAAGCTTTTGTGTTTAGCAGCTTGTTTTGAAACTTGTATAGCACCCCAGCCTGTGTCTCCGTATGTTCATTTGCAGGCAGGTGAGTGCCTGAGGGCCTCATTATTATTCAAGCCAGGGGGCCCTCACAGCCCAGACCAGAATGTAATTTGTAATTAACTGTCATTTACTTCTGACTATATTGAGTTGTTGTGTAAAACACAATGCATGTGAGCTAGCCACTCGTTAGCCTTTGTTGTAGGTGTAATGTCCTCACATATTGCACTTCCCATCCCCTCCATGACAGCCAGTGCTTGTTCCCTTAAACCAGGACCAGAGAAGGAATTTGTG
The DNA here is from genome assembly GCA_025379985.1 of Phyllomedusa bahiana. Lineage (NCBI taxonomy): Eukaryota > Metazoa > Chordata > Amphibia > Anura > Hylidae > Phyllomedusa > Phyllomedusa bahiana. The sequence continues at coordinate 17,023 of JAODAL010001120.1, read as the reverse complement.
AAGTTTTTCTGTCTTCTAAATCCATTGTGAAGGCTTCATAAGACACAGATGTAAGAGTGTGCTCCTGTCACTTACCTGGTGTTGTTTGCTGTTCTCTAATTAATGTGTACATGTTTTGGCCACCGCTGAAATTAATTACATAGATAAACATGGTTTCAGATAAAATACTAATCAATGTAAACAATTTCCCTTTACTTAGCTGTTACCAATTCTCTGAAATCGTCCAAAGACAATTTATCAAATGCTGATGTTCTAAGGGATGGAAATTGACACTACAAAATCATAAAACGTTAGTACCTATTCTATAAAATTATGAAAGGATGCATTCTTCCTTTCTATAATATTATTAGATTTCATCTAGACATGTTGTGGAATCTGAAAAATAATGAGAAAGTCTAAAATCTTAGGACGACATGTATGAACGGGACTGTACCAGTTTTCAGGCGTGCTTTGAGCCAAAAAACCTGTCGTAGCCCTGTTCTTTAGATGTATGAACAGTCATTTGCCCAAAATTGGCACCTTCTGTGACAGAAATGGCAATTTTAAATGCGTCAAAAATATGCTATGCAAGGAATACCACCAACCAGATGTGTGAAGTCACGTACGACACTTTCATACATTTGGGCGCCTTCTGCGCCAAGCAAAAGCCCATTAGTACTGGAGAGTCGTCACCAAGTTCATACATATCACCCTAATTCTTTACCTAAGAGTCTCCATACATATTCCAGGAATATTGATGGATTCCCCCTACAAACTAATTTATTTAGGGGCAGCCTGACATTCCCTATTTCAGGTGCACCTTGTCTGAAGAGCTCCCAAGTAATCAATTGCAGTGAGTATTTGATAGATCTTTGCACCATGTAAATACAAAATGGTATAAGACATATTTTAAAATGGATATCTCACATATCCAGGGGTACTGCCAATAGGCCCCTCCTAACCTTTAAGGAGAAAACTTTCAGTTAAGCAAGTAAATTCTCTGTGCCACCACTAGGGGAAGCTCACTGCATACTGATTTATTATGGAGGTCAATACACCATAGACAGTGACCTCCCCCTATTGCAGACTGTATGTAGACAGACTATTACCAAATAACTACATGGATTTGTGAAGAGGAGAAGAGATTTAGGACCTCATGTATGAAAACTGGCTTGGTCTAAGACCCATAGCAACCAAGCAGAGCTCTCCATTCATTTTATATAGTGGTCTAAAAAAATTAAATGGGAGTTGTGATTGGTTGCTAAGGGCAACAAAGAAAAGTTTACACCTAAACAGTTTCCATGCAAAAAAAAAGAAAACCAACTCTGATTTCCTAATACAAATTCTTGACCTACAGTATTAAGTTTAGAAAAAGTTAAATTATAAGTACTCTTTCCTGCATTAGAATAGTTTTATGCACACCATTTTTGAGAATATTTTTCCTACATATTTTTTTTCCTCAATGCCAGATGTTAGATAACTCATAAGAGAAACATCAAATGCACTTCAAACATAATGCTTCCTTTATTAAAACTAATAGTAAGATTGCCTTTTAGCAATCAATCAAAGCATAGCTTTCATTTCTAATACTGCTCTGAAAAAATAAAATCTGAGCTCCCATTAATTTCAATGGGCAACAAAGATACTTTTGCTGTTCGATAATTTTGATAAATTAGGCCATAGTGCATTTCTTAAGTACTGATTTTTTTTATTTATTTATTTTTTTGGGGATCAATGACATTTTTTGTTAAGACCCACTTTGTCTTAGGCACAAGTTCAAATTATGATTTGTAATTTGAAAAACATAAAAGCTAAATACAAAAACAATCTTTTAAAAAAAAGGTTTTTCTTTTTTTGGGAGGAAGGATTGTAGAGGTTTCACCACTTACTCTAGCTCATAACTGTCATGATTTTTTACAACAATTTATTAGTTTTTCTATCCACACTTTCCAAAAGCAATTTCCATTGAAAAAGCCACACAACACCTTTTTTGTGGGATCAGTTGCATTTGTAATGGTAGCATGTCATGCGCCATGTAATGTATTAGGAAACCAAAAATAAATAAATCAATATTCATGGATTGGAATGGAAAAAAGTGCACTACTGTTGTTTGGGCTTCCTTTTTTGGAGTTCAAAAAAACATGATAACTTTATTCTGTGGATTAGCAGGATACAATTTGGGATAAATAATATTATATTTTAATAGATGTGACAATACTAATTCAATTTTTATGTCGTAAGACAAGGGTGGTACTTTGAGTTTTATTTCTTTACTAAACTTTTATTATTTTCAGTATTTTTAATTTTTTTTTCATTTCCCCTAGGATACTGGTGGACATTATTGCTTTTACACTATACTGTCATACTAGTTGATCGCAGCACAGCACAGCACACAATTAATAGAAATAGAAGCAGCACAATGGTAGGCCTGGCGGTCTTGCTAGGCCCCTATCTGCAATGACAACTCCTGTTAAGTAAAATATAAAAAATAAATGAATTTAGTATTCATGCAATTGTACTTAGCTAAGAAATAAAGTTAACACATTTATACTGCACAGAAAATGCAGTAAATGCACTTTGTAAAAAGCTACATAATTGATCAGGTTGAAAAAAAGACACAGGTCCAAACTATAACCCTTGTGTGTTGATCTAGAGGAAGGCACAAACCCCCGTGAAGCGGTTGCCAGATGCCGCATACTTGAGTAAAAATTAATTTCTGACTCCAATATGGCAATCAGAATATATCCTTAGATCAATGTCCCATCAATAAACTTGTTACTTGTAACCTGTAATACTGTATTTTTTATGAATGGCCCTAATGCCCTCTGGAACTTGTGCAATATACAGTGAAGGAAATAATTATTTGTTCCCTTGCTGATTTTGTAAGTTTGCCCACTGACAAAGACATGGACAGTCTATAATTTTAAGAGTAGGTTAATTTAGCATTGAGAAATAGAATATCAAAAAATAAAAATCTAGAAAATCATATTGTATAAATTATATAAATTTATTTGCATGAAAGAAATACGTATTTTATCCCCTATGACCATTGAGAACTCTAGCTCCTAAAGGCCAGTTAGACGCTCCTAATCAACTCATTACCTGCATTAAAGACAGCTGTCTTAAATAGGGATGAGTGATTATAATCGACAAAGTTGAAATCGGCACGATTTTTAGGCTGATCGGAAAATTTCGATCACGCGATTTTTAGGTGACATCTGCAATATCAATTTCTATCGCCATTTTCGGCGCTTCCTGTCATTTTGGCCGCCAGCAAATCAGCTTAGAGCATAGAGCAGGGTGAGCTGGGTGTGCGACGTCATGACTGTAATGTGTATGGTTGTCATTGGCTGGAAAAATCACATGACCTCTTTTTGCATAGAAAAGCGTTTCCTGTTCAGTATTAGTGTTTCAGTGTCTCTCCCTAGAGCAAGACGTGTGCTACGTCTTTCTCAATACAGCTCAGCTTAGAGACACAGTTCTTCTCTTCATTCATACAGACAAACTATGCTTTTAGCTGTGAACATTAGAATATAGGTAGATAAGAGAATTTCAGTTCTTAGTTAGTTAGACAGAGACTTTTAAAGAAGCATCTAGCGCTGCACAGCCGCGGAGGGGTGGGCGGGGGGCCGGACAGACAGACAGACAGCAGGGAGGCAGACAGGCTGGCTTTGGAAAGGAGGGTGTATATTGTGCAGCCCCCGACTCTGCTTTTTAACTGCATTGAAATGGTTTTTTTTTACCACTTTTTGGCTAGCACACCTCGCACCTGAGGTGAAATTGTACCTTTTATTTGTGCCTCACAGTTTTTTTAAAGACCTCTTATACTTTAAATTTGTACAGAAATTTCTAGAACTGTTGTGTATTTCATTGGGGCAGAAACACTTTTCTTATCGTAAATTTAAATAGTGATTTCCTTTGTGCAGCCAGTTTGTTCAAAGCCATTGTACTTAAATTAGGATACAGAAATGTTCTAGTAACTGTTGGTGTATTTAATTGGTGTAAAAACCACCTTTTGTTATCTGTATAACTTTTAAATAGCTGTATTTCACTTTGGTGCCGCCCAGTTTTTTTCAAAGAGCCACCCTTTGTACTTAAATAGCATACAGAAAATTTTCTAGTAAACTGTTGGGGTATTTCATTGGTGCAAAAACCAACTTTTTTTTTATCCGTATGACCTTTAAATAGCTGTATTTCACTTTGGTGCAGCCCAGTTTTGTTCAAAGAGCCACCTTGTACTTAAAATAGGATACAGAAATTTTCATTGCTGCAAAAAACATAATTTCTCATCCGTGAAACTTTTGAATAGTTTTATTGCGCTCGCTGATTTTCAGTTTGGCGCAGATAGCGCACTTGTATGATAGTTTGTTGAAAACTATCAATTCCTAGTCCTACCTGGCAGTTGTAAATCCCTGGGACTGAAGGAAGAACACTGTTGATTTTGTCTTATGGTTCTTCATCCAGACCGCATTTCACAGATATTCGATAGAAACAATTTCTGTTTCTTAATCCTAGTTGGCTGTAGGAAATTAGAGGGATTTTAGAATAGCTGTGAATTTTCTGTCTTTCAATAGAGAATTGTCAAAAACTCTTCCAATCACTTTTAAATTTTTTCTTTCTGAACATGGAGCGAATGCACGGTGGTAAGCGAGCAAAAAAGGGGTGTAGGACATGGAGGTAGAGGTAGAGGAGAAGGTGCTCTTCCAGTGCTGGCGGACACCACACATGCCAGTGGGATCATGGGTTGCAGAACGTCAGGCCCTTCATCGGCTGGGTAGGGCACTGTGAATCTCAGTAACGAACAGCGTTGCCTATCTGTTCTTCTAGTGGTTAATGCACACATGCATCCCAGCAGTCTTACCTCCCTCGGTCCTCCAGTCACGGCCACAAATGTCAGTCATCATCGTCAGCATCGTCCAACGTAAAGCGAATGCAGCCACAATTGTTAATTCGTTTACCACCCACTGATGGATAATACATTTTTGTAAAGACCTCTTTGATGAAAATGCGGTTGGGGTCAGAAAGATTTCAAAAGAATCAAGAGGCCATAGACCGGATGATTTTGTCTTGCTTTGACGCCCAATCGCTATGCCGTTCAGAGGAGGAGAAAATCCTGGGCGGTCTGCCAACGTCTTGCAGTGTCTGTTGCTTGTAGCCCGCAGCTCATGGATGCAGAATGTCAAGGACGGACGGAGCTTATGGTGTTGATGATGATGTTGATGACGACATTGCGTTTCAAAGTGGGTTCTATTTTACAGCAATTTGCTTGGTGAGCGCGTTCATCACTGGACGAGGAGGAAGACGATGGGTTAGTACAAAAGTCAATGTGGGTCCCCGCCGCTCAACAAGGGACGGGCGCGGTCGCACAAGTCCAGCTGAGATTATTCGCCAGCCACGGTACAGCGGAAGCACCGCTTCCTCGCTTTCGCGTCGAAAATGGTCCAGGACCCCTCAAGCCTTTTTGAGAAGCCTCTGGGGATTTTTTTTTTTTTTTCCACTAGTGATGTCATATGCCGCCTTTGTCGTAAAATGCATCAGTCAGAGGGAAGAATCTTAGGTGTTTAACCACCACCAAAAAAGCTAGTCTCCATACAGCGAATGCATGAGTTGAAATGGATGGGAACAAGGTTGAAAAAAAGGCAACACCGAATCCGGGCTTCAACCCCACTGTCCACCCTCTGTTTCGCCTCCTCATCCGCCATGACCAAGCGTCCTAAGCTGCCCATGTCTCTCAGAATCATGTAGAATCAAGGATCAGCCTCCGCTGCAGCTCCACAGTTTGCCAAGTACACACCAGCACTCCAGAAGTCCCATTCTACCCCTTCTCTTTCGACCAGTTTGACCTGCTGCCGTTACCAGAGGCCGTCTAGCAAGCCAGGGGGCCTTCTAGTCTACCAGGTTTGGAAGCAGAATGAAGAAAACACTTTAACCCAAAACCCATCCCAAAGCCAAAAAGATGATGTCTGCATTGCCAGGCTTTTGGCCTTGGAAATTGTCTGCCTTTCCGTCTGGTGACACAGATGGGTTTAACCACGTCCATGGCCCTTGCCGCCCCAATACCAGGATGCCGAGCAGGCATTTCTTTTCCAGAAAGCCGTCATGCCATGGGCGCACGTGTCATCTACAAATTTCAATCGCGCTTGTTAGGAGCTGTGGAAGGCTCTTCGCAACGAGACTGAGCGCTGGCTGGGTGACAAGAACCTTGTGCAGCAAGGTGGTGTGCGTTAATGGTCGAAATCTTCCTGGCCGCCCATAAGGATCGGTAGTGCTGAGAGCACATCCTGCCTGGCACTTGTCATGAACACGCACGTCGTCCAGGAATTTTCTAAAAGCGCTCACCCCGGGTCTGGACTGCCTGCTGAGGAAGGCTCGACGGTCTGAGCTCACCACCACTTCCGCCGTCTCACGCCACCTGCTTCGTCCTGCCTGGCTGCGTCGCACAGCGCCCGCTCGGCTCCCCGTCAACCGTCTCACTTGTTGACGTGGCAACCACGTGGAATTCCAACATCCACATGATCCAGCGATTGTGGCACATGCCTGACAAGCTGCGGTTTGCGGACTCGGGGGTGTTGAGACACTGACAGTGGAGGCAGGGGAAAGAGCTCTGCACCCATCGCTTGCCAGTTTGAAGAAGCCACCAAAAATGGTCAGTGAGGACAATGCCCTTTGTCAGATGAAGCATTTGTGGTGATTTAGTTCATAGACGACTCATTAGACACTGAAAAAGCAGGTCCTGCCATAGACGGAGGAGGAGACGGACACAGATGTGGACACGGAGCCTTTCTCTCCGTCGAATCCAGAAGGCCCGACAGTTTCACAACTTTGTCGGTCTTCATTTAGGCAGTGGTGTCGGGGTCAGGTATAATGCAAGGTGGCCGCCTCAGCTCTCGGGTGCATCATCTTGAGGCAGTCAGGGCGTTCTGGATTTGTGTTGTGAAGCCGTGCGGAGGTCGGATGAGGTATCCTGGACACCGAAATTACGATGTCCCTGTCTTGGAAAGACGGTTGCCGGATTTAAGGCAGGAGGAGGAACGATGAGGAAGAATCAGTTTGCTAGTGTCCCTCAACCCAGTGCTTGGGAAATCAAGGCATTCCACCTCTACATGGAGTGCTTGGATGCTCCATTTCCTCCAACATGATCCTCGAATTAGGCCATCAAAATGAACAACATTTATTGGGTGGCCACCTCCTCGATCCCCGGTACAAAGCAAAATCAGCACTTTCCTTCCACCCAACCATAATAGAGAGTAAAATGCAGGAATTGGAGACGTGTTGATTGATCAACTGGAGACATGTGTTGCGTTGCTTCTCCGTTCTTCAATGTCATGCTGGAACAAACTTCAGGAATGTGCAGCAGTAGAGTGCCAAGTAGCGCAGCAGGCATTGTGCAGAAGCCCTACATGGTGTGACCCCTGGCAATTCCTTATTTGACCAACTAACCAACGCATGCTAATGCAGGGCCACCAAACACACACACAGAGGACCGGCTTAAAGGAATCATGGTGCACAGCTATATGCGTCTCACACCGATGTTTTGGATAGTTCCTGGGGACCCAATCGACTTCTGGGGAATCCAAAATAGATGAATGCCCGAGCTACTCGCCACGCCATAGAGGTGTTGTCCTGCACAGCAGCCAGCCGTCATATATGACAGCCGTCATATTGAGCGGACCGGTCAGCACAGCTGGAAGGAGGAGTCATTAGAGACACAACGCATTGGCTTTCCACAGATAATGTTGTTCGTTTCGACTGTTCATCAACATGAATCAGGCTGGGGGGGATTTGATGGATGTTGTGGCCCCAATTTGCCCGAGGTCACCGATTAGTTGCAGGTCTACTTTCCATTCCTCTTCAAACAGAAATGGTCCTCTTGAAAAAAATGTTTTTAAATGATCAGTTCTTACTGCAATTTTATTCTCAGTTCCCAAAAGGTCATTTTGCTGGTTTTGGCAGTGAGGACACTGTATAAAGACAACAATTGTAACAAGGTTTCATGAAAAAAACTATTCATTTACTTCACTTCATCTTTAAAAATTTCTACACTGTCAATGGGTTTGGGGTCATGGTGGCTGTGAGATACAGCTTAATCAAGGTCCTTTGGAACAGAAATTGTGGCATTACGTGGCATTTCTCCCTCACAATTTTTTTTAACAGTGGGCTGAGAAGTCTTTTTTATTAATTTTTTGGGTCATGCTGCTGTGGATAATGAAGGTTTTTATTTCCTACTTTAAAAAATATTTGGTTTCTAACAGAACATTTGTTCTTCACGAATATCAACAGTGGCTCAAGGTGATGTTTTTGAAATGTATGGGGCATGTGTACTGTCAAAAAAACAGGATTGGTAGGTCACTGTTTAATGGACACATATTGCATAATGTCTTGTTTTTTGCAAGATCTTTATCATTGCTAGCATCCCTGTAGTAAGACAACCCGTTTAATGTACTAAAAAAAACGAGGAAACAAAGAGTGGTGGGATTCCATCCTATTTTAACAAGTGTTTTCTAGATTAACTATAAAAAAAATTGCATGTACAAAATAGCTGGATACAAATATTCCTCTCTGAATTGTACAAAGTTTGGTACAGGAAGACTTGAACAGATGTAGGGTTATTCTGAGGACATGGTGTATGAAGCACATTCGCACTCCAGAACAGAGACAATTTCCTCCAACCGTTGAGTTAAAACGAGAGAAAAAAGAATGCATGAAAAGGGGCACCTGGGTGAAACAGGAGCCGTCAACACCAGCATTTCCAAGTGAAGCTAATTGGCTCGGCACTCTAACGGAGGGCAAGCACTCTCGTTGGAGGCAAAATTTCTCAAGCGCTACCTGGTCTTGATGTAGCACTGAGGAAGGCTGGTGGTCTTAGTTCAGCCACTCTGCTTCAGTGCGATTGTTTTCCGTAGCTGTGTATAAGAGGAATTTTTTGTCGTGATAATGAGATGTACGGACGCCAGCCTGGGCTCCTCCCCACAACCCACTGTACTCGGGACCTGCTAGATGATCCTGCGATGTTAATAGATGACGAACACCGAGCCCTTGCTATCACCACATACAACTGTATGTCGGCCATGCCAGGTGATACCTGCGTGTTATCCAAGTTTTACAGACTCATTCCGCATTGTTCAGTAATTTCCTCAAACCCACCTTGACAGTAGAATGCAGGGGCGGGTTATTTTTCACATGTCAGGCTCGTTGACTACTGGCGGACATTCTGTTTTCCGTTTGTCTTCACTTATTAATGTCATCGGTTGGAACAAATTTCATCAGTAGTATGGCATGTAGCTCTAGCAGCAGCTAGTATTGGATAAAATGATCGTTGTTTAATATAGTTTATTTCTTTATTGCGTAAATTTTCTGCTGATGGTCCATAAGGGGCACCTGAGCAGGTTTTTGGGTCATGCTGCATTTACAGGATATGGATGGTCAATGTCCATTTCACAAAAATACTGCTTCAAAGACTACTTTCTTCTGGCACTTTTTAATCTGTGGGTCATGCAGGTTTGAGGCTCATGCTGCGGTCCAGGACAGGTATAGTAATTCCAGTTTCAAACTAAATGGTGGTTGAAAAGACTCCTTTTTCCGGCACTTTTTAATCCGTGGGTCAGTCAGGTTTAATGGACATAGTTCAGACCGCGACATGTATAGTAAAAGACAAGTTCAACTAAAATGGTGGTTAAAAGACTCTTTTTTCCGGCAGTTTTTAATCTGTGGGTCATGCAGGTTTAAGAGTCATGCTGCGTTCCAGAACAGGGATAGTCAATGTCCAGTTCAAGTAAAATGATGGTTAAAATCATACTGCCTTCTGGCACTTTTTAATTTGTGGGTCATGCAGGTTTAAGGGTCAGGCTATGGTACAGGCCAGGGATAGTGAATAGTGTGTGACTTTTTTTTCTGTGACTCTTTACGCCTAGTTGTCTTGCCTAAGATGTAGCACGTATCCAGTTTACTGTTGTGGCTGTTAATTCCAGCTTCTCCAGCCCTGTTTGGGTGTAAGAGTGAAGGTGTTGTTCCTCTCCCATATACTTTAATGGTCATCGGCGATAATCTGTTATCGACTATCGGAAATCGTCATGATAATTGCTGATATCGACTATCGAATCGATAATGATAGTTGACACAATCGCTCATCACTAGTCTTAAATAAAAAAGGATTGAAACAGCACCGGTAGATTGCAAGAATAGTGCACATCCAGCAGACCGACCCAAGTCTGAAGAAATTAAAAAAATTGTATATGGACAGCACTTGTGAAGAAAAACATGTCTTTATTTGATCCCAGCAACGTTTCAGCTCTGAACAGAGCCTCTTGAATAGTCACCTTTATAAAAGACCCCTGTCCACATTTTCTATTAATCAGAAAGACTCTAACTTCTAAGACATGGGCAAGACCAAAGAGCTTTCTAAGGATTTCAGGGACAAGATGATGGACCTGCACAAATCTTGAATGGGCTACAAAACCATAAGTAAGATGCTGGGTGAGAAGGAGACAACTAGTGTTGAGCGATTTTAATCGACAAAGTTGAAATCGGCACGGTTTTTATGGTAATCGGATTTTTTCGATCACGCGATGATTTAGTTAAAACTCTGCGCATCATCTATTAATATCGCGCCATTTTCGGCGCTCCTGACATTTTGGCGGCCAGCCAATCAGCTTACAGAATAGAGCAGGGTGAGATGTGTGTGCGAACGTCATGACTGGGATGTGTATGGTTGCGATTGGCTGGAAAAATCACATGACCTCGTTTTAACATAGAACAGCCCTTCCTGTTCTGCCTCAGTCTCTCTCAGCGTTTCATACTAGTTGGACGTGCGCTCTGCATGTATCCAAAACTACTCAGCGAAATCATACTATTTTCAACAGAGAAACCTCTACTATTAGCAGTTAGTTAGATTAGACATTGGAAGATTTTAGGTAGTTAGATTATTTTAAAGCAGCATCTATCGCTATAAAGTCACAGGGGGAGGAGCAGGGGGGGGGGGCCCGTGGGCGAACACAGACAAGCTCTATAAAGGACACTGGATAAAGTTCACCAAGACTTAGTGTAGACATTACACTACAATATCTTCATTATTAACAGTTTGCTATTGAAAGATTTCCTGGATATTGGGCAGTGTGAACTTATATTAGGATACACATCATTTCTGTTAACTGCAGGTCTCTTTGTTAGGTGCAAAACTCCAGTTTTTATTATCAGTATACATTTCAGATAGGTGTTCTTTTTCAATTTTACCCATTCACCTTTGTTGATATATCCACCTTTGCACTTAAATTAAATTCAGCAATCTTGTAGTCAGCACAGTTGATAGGTGCCAAAAATACCTTGTATCATCAGAATATATAACTGATTCGTGTTTTTGCACTTTTGCCCAGTCCAGATTTCTTCATTGAGTAGCTTGTACTTATATCTTTATACAGAAAATTTTATAGTCACCACAGGTGAATTGAAAGGTGCCAAAAATACCTTGTATCATCCGAATCTATAACAGATACGTGTTTTTTGACTTTGGCGCACGCACTTTGTTCATTCAGATAGCGTGCACTTATATCTTAAAACAGCAATTTTTTTAGTCACCACAGGGAATTTGAAAGGTGCCAAAAATAACCTTGTTTTCATCCAATCAAATAACAGATACGTGTTTTTTTGACTTTGGCGCACTGCAGGCTTTGTTCATTCAGATAGCGTGCACTTATATCTTATACAGAAAATTTTATAGTCCCCACAGGTGAATTGAAAGGTGCCAAAAATACCTTGTATCATCCAAATCTATAAAAAGATAGTGTTTTTTGACTTTGGCGCACTGCAGTTTCTGTTCATTCAGATACGGCACTCATATCATATACAGCAATTTTATAGTCACCCACGGGTGAATTGAAAGGTGCCAAAAATACCTTGTATCATCCGAATCTATAAACAGTACGTGTTTTTTTGATTTTTGGCCCCACTGCAGCTTTGTTCATTCAGATAGCGTGAAACTAAAATCTTATACAGCAATTTTATAGTCACCACAGGTGAATTGAAAGGTGCCAAAAATACCTTGTATCATCCGAATCTATAACGATACGTGTTTTTTTACTTGGCGCACTGCAGCTTTGTTCATTCAGATAGCTGCACTTATATCTTATACAGCAATTTTATAGTTCACCACAGGTGAATTGAAAGGTGCCAAAATACCTTTGTATCATCTGAATCTATAACAGATAGTTTTTTTTGTCTTTTGCGCACTGCAGCTTTGTTCATTCAGATAGCGTGCACTTATATCTTATACAGCAATTTTATAGTCACCACAGGTGAATTGAAAGGTACCAAAAACAAACTTGTATTATACGAAAACATAACAGATACGTGTTTTTTGCACTTTTGCCCAGTTCCAGATTTGTTAAATTTGAATCCAGCAATTTTGTTTTGTTTAAGGGATTTGAGAATAGCTGTGATTTGCCGCTGTTAAAAATTGACTTTCCAAAACTTTCCATACCTTCTCAAATTTTTATATTTCTTAACATGGGGGCGAAATTCAGGTGGTAAGCGAGCAAAGAGGGGGGAAAGCATATGGAGGTAGAGGTACCAGAGAAGGTTGCTCCTTCCAGTGCTGGCAACAACACCATCCCAGTGGATCATCGGTATGCAGGACCGTCGGGCCCCTGTCAATCGCTGGGTCAGGGACCTGTGAATCTCAGTAATGAACAGCGCCGCCAATCTGTCCTTCAGTGGTTAATGCAACCTGCATCAGCATCTTAACTCCTCGTCCTCCCCCATTCCCGGCCACAAATGTCATACATCAGCATCATCGTCCCGTCCAACATGAAGCGAAGGCCCCCCCAAATGTCAACCGTGTACCCACCACTGTGGATAATCCATTTTCTGAAGACCTCTTGATGACAAAATGCGGTTGGGGTCAGAAGGCATGTTAAAGATCAAGGGGATGATTTAGTCTGCTCTGACCCCATTTAAACTGATGCCATCAGAGGAGGAGAAAGAAGCCGGTCAATCGGCAAAAACCCCGGGGCGGTCTGCAAACGCCTTGCAGTGCCCCTTGCTTGTAGCCCACAGCTCTGATGCAGAATGTCAGCACGACCAAGTCACCTTGTTGAATATGATATGATGATGACATTGCGGATCCATCCTGGTCTTTTCAGCAGAATTTGCTTGCGAGCGCTTCATCAATGGACGAGGAGGAAGACGATGGGTAATGTCAATACGGTCCCGCCACAAAAAGGAGAGGGCGTCGCAGAAGTCCGTGATAGATTTCCCCCAGCCACAGTCAGCGCAAACCCCGCTCCCACTTTTCGCCATCAAAAGGTTCAGGACCTCCAAGCCTGGCCTTTTTTTGAGCAAGCCTCTGATTCACCCAGCGATGTCATATGCCTCCTTTGCCGTAAACGCATAAGTAGAGGGAAAAACCTAGGTGGTTAACCCACCCCCAACATGTCCTAGTCACATGCAGCAATGCAAAGAGTTGAAATGGGGGCCCAAAACTTGGCCAAAAAAGGCCAGACCGATGCCGGCCTCCAACCACTGTCACACCCTCTGTCTCCGCCTCCTCCTCCTCCCCACCACCAAGCTTCCTAAGCTGCCCATGTCCCCTCAGAGTCATGATCAGGGATCAGCCTCCGCTTCAGCCCCCACCGTCGCCCAGTACCACCAGCACCAAAAGAGACCCATCCTACCCCTTCTCCTCCTGCCAGTTTGACGACCGGCATGCCGTGCAGCGGCCAGTCTAGCAGCCAGCCTTCTGTATACCAGGTTTGGGAGCAGAAGAAACACTTTAACCCAAACCATCCCATATTGGAAATTGCCGGGAAATACAGTAATTGAAATTCTGAAAGCTATTCTCATTGGTCGGCAGAAACCAGCCAATCAGAATAGAGCGACAGGAACCATTAAAACCTATGGAGAACTATTGACCAATCAAATCAAAGGCGGACAGTTCAAAATACAGTAAAAATCAGAAAAGACTGATATTCTGAGCTAGCGGGGCTTGGGGCTATCCGGCCAATCAGAATAGGAGCCACATGGATCCATTTTAGCCTATGGAGAAGTTTGAACCAATCAAAATCAAAGGCGGGACAGTTCAAAATACAGTAAAAATGCAGAAAAGAGCTGATTGGCTGAGCTAGCTAATCATTTTTATTAAGTGTAAAACATTATCAGATAAAGCGCTGAAACCTTCTCTAAAAATAAAGCAGTTAAATCCCTAACAACGCTTTTGTCGCCGAGACCGGCGCTACAAAAAGGAATTGCAATATAGAGAATTGCCGGAAAAATACAGTAATTCAAATTTTTTTAAGCTCTTCTGTTTTGGTCGGCATAAACCACCCCAATCGAAATAGGAGCGACAGTGGCCCATATAACCCCTATGGGAAATATTGACCAATCATATTCAAGGGCGGGACTTCAAAATACAGAAAAGAAGGCAGAAAAGAGCTTTTGATTGAAAGCGCGGGGCTCTTCCAGCTTAGCCAATCAAGCGCAGCTACTTTCTCAAAGATTTCTATGGGGAAAAGAAAGTCAGAGCGAGCTCTGTGATTGGCTAGTTAAAAGAGGCGCGGTTATTTGGACCAATGGGAGAGCGAGTGACGGCCCTATGGTTTTCAAATTTGCAATTGAAATAAAACTGTACATGGCCAAAATCAAAATGATAAGACTACAGAAGTTGTCCCGATGTGTATATAAAATGAATAATAATAATGGGGGTAAAGAAAAAAAAATTAATTCACTAAAATCATTTGTATTTCTTTATTTTCGTAACAACAATACTATTGATCCTTGGCTAACGAAAATAAAGAAATAAACATGATTTTAGTGAATTAATAGGCGCAGTGCCGCACTGCGCCTAAGTCCCGCACTGCGCCCCAAACACTGGCGAGGCGTGGCGGACTTTACATAGGATGTTTTGAGCCGCCCCCATTTCCGACAAAATCAGGCGCAAATTTCGCCGTAAAACCGGCGGAAAGGTGCGCCCCGATGTGGTGAGATTCATACATGTCACCCATTTATGTTTTGGGGGTATTTCTCTACGAAGGGCACAGGACTACTTCACCGCATCATTGGGAGAATGGATAGAGCCATGTACCGTAAAATCCTCAGTGACAACCTCCTTCCCTCTGCCAGGACATTAAAAATGGGTCGTGGCTGGGTCCAGCAACACAATGACCTAAAACATACAGCCAAGGCAACAAAGTAGTGTCTCAAACAGAAGCACATTAAGGTCATGGAGTGGCCTAGCCAGTTTTCAGACCTTAATCCAATAGAAAACTTATGGAAGTTGAAGCTCTGAGTTGCCAAGTGACAGCCTCAAAATCGTAATGATTTGGAGATGATCTGCAAAGAGGAGTGGACCAAAATTCCTAGTATAAAGAGAAAAAGTGAAGGCGTCGCTCACCAGATTCAATATAAAACCTCCTTTATTCAAATAAGCGGCATAAGAACAGCATCAGGACAGATGGCCACAGAATGCCAACGATCGTTCTGCGCTTCCTAGCACTTTATCTAGGCATTGAGACAAAATTTCTCTTGACATGTGCCCAAACCTCCTCATCAACTTCACAAAAACGTCTGACTGTTGTGCTTGCCAACATGGGTTTTGCCACCAAGTATTAAGTCTTGTTTGCTACAGGGATCAAATACTTATTTTTCACTGTAAAATGAAAACAAATTTATATAATTTACACAATATGATTTCCAGGATTTTATTTTGGATATTTTTGGATATTTTATCTCTCAATTTTTTAAAAATTTAAACCTTTCCATTAAAAAATTTTAGACTGGTTTTATAACTTTGCCGTAGACTTACACATCGAAAAGGGGAACCCAAAAAATTTTTTCCTTCAATTTAAAATTTTAAACATCACAACCTCTTGAGGCAGGGGGTTTTCATAGTTAAAATATTTCAGTTTTATAAAAAACATATGTCCCCAAGTTAACCAAAGTGGGGGAAAAGAAGGGGGAAAAAGGGGGCGGGGAAAAGGAAAATTTTAGCAAAAATTTTCCCCTTTCCTGATTAAAAATTTGGGTCCCATAAAGAGAGAACCCCCTTTTTGTCTTGGGAAAGAATATTTTAAAATTTAGCTCCCAAAATTTCAGTCCCGACTGAATTAGACTTTTATACAGCACATACGTATTAATTTTTTTTAGTTTCAGGAGTTATCAAAACCATTTTTTGAAAAAATCGCAACTTTCCGTGAAACCAACTCTTTAAGGTGGCTAATCCACAAAATTCACATTTTTCATGGGGAAGAAAGCTTTTCTCCTCTCAATAAATTTAATCCTTTTTTTTTCCAATTAAGGGAATGGGCATCTTGCTTTTAAGAGGCTTTTTTATTAAAATAAAATTTTCCTCATATTTTTTTTAGGGGCCAATTTAAATTAATTAAATTAAAATTTAAAACATGTACCCCGAGCCAAACTTTTTCTCAAGCACTAAATTAAATTTTAAATTTTTTAAAACCCTCCTATCCCAAAATGCTCCATTCCCATTATTAAACTTGGTTCTCCCTCTTTTTTCACTTTCCCTAGCTAAACCACGACATAGCTAAAACCAAAATTTTTTTTTCATCCAAGCAAAAAATAAAACAAAAAAGGGATAGGCAGAGATTGGGGGGGAATTTTTCCCCAAATTTGTTTTGTTACAACCCTTTGCCAAATTTTTCGGGAAAAAATAACTTCGTTCCGAATTACTTTCGGGACGAACACGTTAAAAAACAGGGTATTTTCCCGGCTGCAAAAAGAGCCCTTTCAGGGTGCTGGGAGAACGTTGTGCCATGCTTAAAAATCAGAGGGAGGGTTGGTTTGGGGCCCTTTATACAATTTTTGTGTTTTGTATTAATTTCGCACATGGATGCCCCCGGGCCCTTTGAATTCGCTTTTACAAAAAAAATTCCCCCGGGGCCCCCAAAAGGGGGAAAAAATGACCAAAAAATGGGAAGCGGGAAAAGTTTGCCTGATAAAGTTTTGCCAAGGGGAAAGCCTGAAAAAAAAACAAAGAGCCAGGGGGCAAATTAGTGACGTGTGGGGGGTGACCCGGGGGCTAGCCACAGCAGCATGGGGG